>QXDR01000216.1:0-132695 GCA_003717165.1 Protomyces inundatus | reverse complement strand
GGACGTTCGAGTCCTTGAGTTTGATGACAAGGTCTACGTTTCCCGTTGGGTGCTTAGTTTTAGGGATAAATTCGCGAGTGTATCGCAAAATGGAGCCATATGATTCGAGAGATTTTTGGAGGGCTTCAGATGTTTTTTTTAATTTCAAACATAGTCTATACGAAGACACCTGGACTAGCCCAGGCGACAGGTAAGCTATGGGAAGCCCTTGATGAGATGTTTTTTTTTTTAATTTCAAACATAGTCTATACGAAGACACCTGGACTAGCCCAGGCGACAGGTAGAGATGAAGAGCGGGAATGGTCATCTGAACAGAAAACGCCACCAGATCCATGCGAGATCTCGTCTCACGGTCTTCATCTGTCAAGACGCGTTACATCACTATTACCCGTGGACTGTAAGTACCGATATCGACTATCGACTTTGTTCAACTTGGCTCTTCCAAAGAACGACTCTTCTTCATCAAGTCAAAAAACCTTGGAAGCGCTAAGATGGTCCAAGTCAAAGCAGACCCGCATGCAGATACACCCTTGCAACTCATCACCTCCTACCTCCAACAGGCCAAATCCGCCACCGGTGAAGAAAAGGACGCTCTCATTGACGCCGCGCTTGACCTCGCAGCTCATCTCGATGATTACCTGACAGCGTGCACGACTGCTGCATCGCCAGAGTTGAATAACATGATTGACGCCACCTTGGCGCAAGACTGGGATGCCTTGCACGCCTCTGGCAAAACGCAGTACAAGTATACCGCCAATTTTTGCGCAGGTACGTTTGAGGCACAATTCGTGTCCACACTCTGTCAGCTCGTTCAAGCAAAAGAAGTGCTTGAGATTGGTATGTTTACAGGCACCACGGCTGGCGCGATCGCTCAGGCCT
Source organism: Protomyces inundatus (assembly GCA_003717165.1). Taxonomy (NCBI): domain Eukaryota; kingdom Fungi; phylum Ascomycota; class Taphrinomycetes; order Taphrinales; family Protomycetaceae; genus Protomyces; species Protomyces inundatus. The sequence goes on along the minus strand of QXDR01000216.1, from coordinate 131,816 downwards.
TGCCTGCCAATGGACGCGTGACAACGTGTGAGATTGACCCGTTCCTCAAGACGCATGCCGAAGCGCAATTCAAGAAGGCTGGCCTGCAAGACAAGATTGAGGTCGTCCTTGGCTCTGCCCACGACGCCATTCCCAAACTTGCGAAACAAGGACGTGTCTACGATCTCATCTTTCTTGATGCCGAAAAGGTGGGCTATCTCGCATACTTCCAAGCCGTCATGGATCTCGGCTTGCTTGCGCCAACGGGTGCGTTTGTCGTAGACAATACCCTCTTCAAGGGCCACGTCTATCGCCAAGGTCAAGAAGACGATGACATGACCACCGCCCTCAAACACTTCAACGAGACCGTCCGTCAAGACCCACGCGTCCACGTCATTCTTCTACCCATCCGCGACGGCGTCAGCATCATCACCCATAAACCCGTGCATCTCCGCTCACAGGACCCCGTTGTGTCTGGCTATCTCGGCCAGTCCCTGACGCAACGCTTCAAATTGACCGGCAAAGCAGCACTCGTGACTGGTGCCGCCCAGGGACTCGGACGCAGCTATGCGCATGCACTTGCACAAGCAGGTGCCGCCGTCATGGTGGCTGACTTGAGACTCGAGGCGGCACAGGCGGTAGCCGATGAGATTCGCGCTGTCGGTGGGCGTGCGGAAGCCGTGGCGGCCGATGTCACTGACAAGCAAGCTTGCGATGCCATGGTGGCGGCGTGTCTCGACAAGTTTGGCAAGTTGGATATTGCCGTCAACAATGCCGGTGTCAACTTGTCTTCCGCTGCTGAAGAGTCTTCGGCTGATGAGTTTGAGACGACGATGCAAGTCAATGTCAAGGGCGTCTTCTTTTGCTGCCAGGCAGAGGCAAAACACATGTTGGACCGCGAGGGATGCACGATTATCAATGTCGCGAGTATGTCGGCCGTGGCCATGCCGCACCCGCAAAAGCAAATGCTCTACAATACCTCGAAAGCGGCAGTCAAGAAGATGACGGAGAGTTTGGCGGTGGAATGGGGACCGCGTGGTATTCGTGTCAACGCGATTGCACCTGGGATTGTCAAGACGGACCTCATCACAAAGAACGAATCGTTGGGACCTTTGCTCGAGACGTGGCTCAAACAGATTCCCCTCGGTCGCTTGGCCGAGTTTGATGACTGCCAGGGCAGTATCGTGTTTTTGGCGTCCGACCTGTCGCGTTATATGAATGGCACGACACAGATCATTGACGGTGGACAGCAATTCTTGTAGACACTTTTTAGACAGACGCACATCAAGACAGTAGACTGATTCATGCATTTTGAGCTAAAAGCGTGCTAACAATTACTTGCTCTATCCATTAGCTTGCCCTCAACCGTCGAGGCGTGGCGTCATACCTTTTGAACAGTCTCCTTCTGAAGGTCCTCAATGCTCTTCTTGCTGTGCTCACCCTTGACAGCCGCCTCCGACTGCGTCTGGTGCTTGTGGTCAATCTCTTGCTCGCCCGTCTTGGCCTTTTCCGCCTGACGCTTGCCAGCCTCGTTGGCAGCCGGGTCGGCGTAGAAACGCTTGGTAGCGAGAGGCAGGGCGACAGTACGCTTGGCAAAAGTGGCACGGATCATGATGGACTGCATACTGATTGAGATTGAAGTGGTGGTACTGAGATTGGTCTCGGGCGTTCTCGTTAGTTGAACTTGTAATGAATGAGTGCACGCAGTGACGTCAAGTGTTCCTCCGCATTCTGGCGAGACTCGAGTGAAAGTCTGGAGCTGCAGTCGTGCGAATCGTACAGCAAACGAAGACAAAAGAGACAGGCGGGACAGCTCAGCAACGCCAGGAGGCAAGTGTAGCAGCATGGCCACCCGCTCGAGCACGCGCAACCGTACCTTCACTCAATGGACGCGCCGGTGTCAACTCCTTGAGCATCGCACCCACACACAAAGCACTCACTTGCGTCTTGAGTCGTCCTAGCTTGTCAGTATGTCATAGTCTTCCCTCCTTGTCAAGAAGTGCCTCACGTCGTGCATCTTCAAGACACTTCAAGAGCGACGCGTCCATATCCTTGCGTTTGGCGAGCAAGTTGCGTAAATGACCGATCCACTTGCCAACGAGCTTCAAGAGGGGCAAATCAGCCACCTGCTGCATGCTTGTGAAATGCTGCACCATCGCTTCAAGTGCTGGCACCATGACGGCGCGGACATTGTCTTGCTGATTGAGGGAGAGCTTGGGACGTTGCTCGAGGTAGTCGCAAAACTCAATCAAATCGTGTAGAACGTCATTGTCGTCTTCAAAGCTGGACCTGTCGCTTGCTGGCGTGTCAGGGGCGGTGAAGACGGCTGGAACGGGGAGACCGGCTTGCTGGAGGAGCTGTCCAGCTGACATGATACTGATACAGAGAATGAATACGGATACAAGTACAAGGACAAGAGACAAGAAGAGAAAGGTGTTGTACAAGGTAAGAGTATAGAGTGTTGCAAGCATCCACAAAAGACATCCATCTAGCACCATGGCGAGCAGACTAGTAGCAGAACCCGCCTCTCCTGCATAGCCAGTCTACTTCCACAAGCTCGACGTGACATCGTGATCAAACAACTGCTCCGGCAACGTGCCACCCACCACACGTCCCACCGTACTGGCTTGCTTGAGTGCCTGCATCGCCGACGTCGAATTCGCCCTGCCCAAAGGACCACTAAACGTGCTACTCGTGCGAGGCGAAGGCGAACCAGCAGAGAGGGTGGCTTGCATGTTGACAAGCGAGTCGGTGATGCTGAAAGGCGCAAGGACGGGCACAGGCGAGGGTGAGTACTGCAAGCCAACTGTCGAGGGATCCGTCTTGAGGGTCTTGATGGAGGGTGTCCGACTCGAAGCATCGATAGGGTCTTGCGCAGCCAAGGTAGCATCGTCGTGCTCATGCTCGTGCTTCAACGTCTCTGGCACATCCTCGCGTGACAAAAACACTGTAATCTCCTGCATGCCGTCGTCCTGGTCTTTACCAGCAAGCGTCTCGGTCGAGCCAGCCTTGTCCTTGCCCAAACTGTACTGCAGCGCACCTGCCGTCACAGCCATCACCGTTTCTGGCACCAAGGACACCACCGACGCCGCCTTGAGCGTCTCCGTCACCTGTTGTTCACCGCCTTGAACATCCTGCGTCAATGTGACTTGCGATGCCGCTTTGCTTTCCGCCACATGCAGAGAGAGGGACTGCTGAGAATGCTGTGAGCGTGCCATGAGTGTCTCGTGCGTCTGCTTGCGTCGAATAGCTTGGTCGCGTTTGGCAGTGGCATGGGCGTCTGTGGCGTCGCGTAGCGTCTCATAGCATACGAGCATGACGACCATCAAGCAGATCTAGCGGTCAGTTTCGACTACATGCAAGAGCGTTGAGAGGGCATACGGCAAAGACGGCGTTGTGGGTGGCAAAGAGAGGGTACTCTTTTTGCAGCTCGAGCAGGATCCGGGCGCAGAGATCAGACATGGTGGTCTCGTCGAGAGCAGAGAGGGCAGATTGAACTGGAACTGGCATGGTGAGCTTCTTGGCCTTGGGCAAACAGCATCCCTGGTCGTCTGTCAGCTTTTGCATGCCAAGATGATGGCATGACCTACCATGCGCGGCAGCTGGACCGTCGTGACACGCAAGACAGTGCCTGGATCCAAATCTGGCAAACAACGGCGTGCATCTTCAACAAGGTGTCGCAATTCAATTGGCAAGCGTTGCTGGCGGAGTGCATCCGAGAGCTGGACAACCTTGTCGAGCTGGTGCTTGTTTTGGTGATTGAGCAGCAAGAGTGCCCAGGGCGAAAGATGGGATTCGGAGCCACGAGCGAGCAAGGTGCCAAAATCGGCGAGCGCTTGGAGTGGCGTCGTGGTCTGCTCGGTCTGTCAGCAACAGGTTAGTCTTTCAAATGTTCATGGTCTCGCTCGGCATATGGAGATGGTGCGAGACCTGGTCAAAGGGGATGCCAGTCAATCTACAGAGCGACTTGAGGGTCGTCTCTTGCGTATCGCCTGGCATGGCGAGCGAGTGAGAAGAGCGAATGGGCACAGGCGCCATATACTGGACCGTGTTGGCGGTCTCGGGGCGCTGTTTGACTTGCCCGAGAAAGCGGCGGATCAGGGGGGAGATCAAAGGTTTGCTTTTACGAGGAGCCATGATTGAGAGAGTGTGTTTACTAGTGTATGCAAGCTGACTAAGAGAGTGTCTTGAGAGAGAGAGAGAGAGAGAGAGAGAGAGAGAGAGAGAGTGAGCTTGAGCAGCAGGACTCATGAAGTACCCAGCTAGGTCGTTGAGGTGTGGTGTAGCACTTGTCACGTGATCATGAGTCGCGTCTGAGCCTGAGCTCGAGAGGTGAGCAAGCAATGTCGACTACGGCAGCATACAACTTGATACAAGTACTTGCAATTGACCAGCTGCTTCTCTTCATGGCCATCGGCAGATCCAGCACTGCATTCAGACTCAGTGCAGAATCTGCAGACTGATATGACTGTCCTCGTAGCCACGCGCAGAACTTCAAGGCAGAAGAGGGGGAATTTCTTCTGTAGCCAATCACGTCAGACCGCATTGAGCCGCCGCCAAATCTCCGCCCGTGCATTTCCAAGGTTGAGAGCCAACGGCCGCTTCAACGGTCAAGGATCAGATGCATTTGGCATTTTTGGGTGCGCATGCGCATGCGGGCAACGTAACGACGCGCACAGATCTTAACCTTGACAATGCTCAATGGTCTTCCGAGCCGCTGGCAGATAGCAGAGAGTAGCTCGAACGAGCTGATGCTGCTTGACTAGTCTTCATCTACAGGCTCAGTCTATAGGCTAAGTTGCTAATGCTACTGCAACCCAGGGCATCGGATGAGGGGCCAAGGCAGGTCGTCATGACAGCTGCCAAACCCCGCTCACGTTGAGTGTCCGGCTTCCTTCCACGCATGACGGGCACCCGCACCAAGAACTCTACTCTGCAACTCAAATCAACGTACGAGCGCCAGACGAAAAAAAGCTTGGACCATGCAGGGCCATGGCCCGCTCATGACGGCTGCCTCGCTGCATCACCTGCTGCCTGTCCCTCTTTTGGCTACTTCCCAGAAGCTTGTATAAAGTTCAAAGCTGCTGCTTTTGTCTCATTCCCCTATCCCCATCTACACACTCGTCCGTCCACGCTCGTTCGTTTCCACTCTGCAGAGTCAATCAGACAAGATGCTTTTCGCTGCTGCCATCGCCCTTTTCGCCGCCGCCGCTCAGGCTCAGGCCCTACCGCCCGTCTGCGCCCTCAACTGCATCAACGCCCAGCTCGCCTCGCAAAAATGTACATCCTTTTCAGACTACGCCTGCGTCTGCTCCGACACCTTCCGCGCCCTCGCCATCCCTTGCGTCTTCAGCTCGTGCTCATCGAGCGACCTCGCACTTGCCGCTTCCACGACCAACACCATTTGCCAAAATTACTTTAATGGCCTATATGGACCCGTCAGCCGTGCCGGTGCTGCCCCTGGCGCACCAGGAGCAGGCGGTGCCGTCGCTGGCGGTGCAGGCTCGATGATGGCCGGTGGCGGTAGCATGATGGGTGCCTCTGGATCCAACATGCCCCCGAGCGCAACGATCACCTTGGCACCTGCCGGACCCGGCGGTGCCGGCGTCAACCCCAACATGGCCGTTCGTACGGTTACGGTGACGGTCGAGCGGTGTGGCGCTGGTGGAGGCGTTGCGCCTGCGCCTGCCCCTGGGCCTGGTGCACCGGCGCCTGCACCGAACGCATCGATGCAGCCGATGTCTGGCATGGCTTCTGGTTCTGCTGCAGCATCAGGCTCCGGTGCAGGTACACCGCCGCGAGTCACCTTGCCGGCTTTCACACCACCTCCTGTGGGACAATCGGGTGCCCAGCAGATTGGCTCTTTCGGCGCGCTCGCGCTTGGCTTGCTTGCGATCCTGTAAATCATGATTCCTATTCAAGCATAGATCGTCTAGTCAAGTCTCATCAATTTTATACCATTAATCTTTCAAGTGGACGACACCAGTCTCCGTTTATTACGCCGCTGCATGGATCTCAATGCCAGGAGGACTCTTAAGGGCCGCCTTGATTTGCGCGTAGAGCACAAACTGGCCACTCACAAGGAAACTCGTCATGAGAATCCTCGGACCCAAACCAGCCCAAAGACCCTTGAAGCCAGTCTCCTTTGCCAAGACTGCGAGTTTGTGCACCGCCGTGCCTTCGCCGCCTTTGCCCTTGTTGATCTTGGACAAGAGTGTGTCGGCTGGGTGTGACAGGATGGCCGCCGCGACACCAGCACCCACACCCGACGTCAGCTCTACAAGCGTTTCTTCACCATGAGAGAGTGTCTTTTTGCGCTCTTCGCCAATAGCCTTGTAGATGGCTTCATTGAGCCATTCGTGTGTTGTGAATTGACCAACGGCATAAGGCACCTGCTTGCACAAGAGCGGAATAAAACCTGAATAGAAGCCCTTGAAACCTTCTTCGCGTGCGATGCGCATAAAGCCAGGCAAGAGACCGCTTGCAAACCCACGCTCCGAGACGAGACGGATGCGTGTCGCCTCAAGCGGACACAGCAGTACATCTGCAAAGAATTCGGCTGCTGAAGAAGCACCGAGATAGATGGCCGTCCGACTTTGAATAGCCGCTTCAGGTCCGCCAGCCAAGTCAACAAACTTCTTCTTGAAGAATTCGTAGCCGGCAAACTTGGCGCCACCTTGTACGAGGTAGCCGGCGGCCGTGGCACCAAAGCCCGTCAAGAGCACAGCCGGTCCCTCGGCGGCGACGATCGAACGACCGGCTGCGAGCATCCCGGAGCCTTTGAGGGCACTGTCGACCTGGATCCGTGTCTTGACAACATCAATCGGTGTGGTTGCGCCGTGCGTCAGTGTGCAACAGAGAGCTCCGGCGCTGAAGAACTTGCTATAGTCGAGCAGACTAAAGTCGGGTGTCGCCATCTCTGTACTTTCTTGTCGTCAAGAGTCCGTCGCTTGATTTGCAGCGGTTTTCTGATTCTTGTAGGTGAGCGGTCGGCGGATCTTGCTGGTTCCGTGGACCGATGCCGTGGAAAAACCGGGACCATCTGAACAGCTGATAAGCCCTGCCACCGACGTCACTGGTCCCCCTGACTCAGTCTTGCGCATCCACCTAGTCAAGCCAGCCGTGGTTCATCCAGGTCAGCTCTTGATTTCAGTTGGAAATGCCACTAAGAGGCAGCTGCAGTTGGAGTCGCGTTTGTGTGCCAGAGATCCTTGTGCAAGTGTTCTACGGTACAGAATATGTGGATCCAACGATGAGATTGCGCGCTAACCTCTGATCGGATCTGCTTGTGACCTGTCTGGACAAACGGCCTCGTCTCTACCACAGAGGAAGGGCTTAGCACCCGGCTCTCTTGAAGAGGACGCGCCAGATTTGTACGATTCGCGTAGTTGCCATCCATCCACCTCAAACAGTCTCCGAATCTTGTCAAGCTCGCAAGCGCTAAAGGGCAAGATGCCGTCGTCCAGGTATGTACGAGCGCGCTCAAGCGTCATCTGCGATTCATCCGGCATGTCTGGTTGTACTGTCGAAAGAATTTTGGGCGCCAAGACATCCAACAAACACATGCATTGCTTTTTGACCTTTTCTTTGCCCTTGCCATTCCCAGACGCTGCTTGCGTAGCTTTCTCCAGAGGTACTTGATTGGCTGGTACAGGGGTGGTGGAAAACATCGCTACAATAGAGCGCTGAAAGAACTTTTCTGCATTCGATTGAGCTTGCGCATCGCGATCAGCCATGATACCCAAAGTCAGATCTGCAACAGCGCGGCCAATGCCATAGTAATAGCGATAATTGATTGGTTTCCGAGCCGGCGACAAGTCCACCGCACCAACATGAAAGCCAGTTGCGTTGAAGCACAGCAATACTGAGTGGAAGCACCAGTAGCTTGTGATGGACGGTCTCGAAGGTCCAAAAGACATTTGCGAGTTGATTTCCCGAGTTTGCACCGGCGCACCGCAGGCTTGGGCGCAGGTCACATGGACACCCTCATCGACGTGCACAATCTTGCTCAGCTTGGCTGTAACGCTGACGCACCAGAGATCATCCGGTGGTACGTAGCGCTCTCCATGGTCATGATCATGTTCATCTTCGTCCGAATGATTATCTAGATCTAGATCGGGATCTATGCGAAGCATTTCGTTTGTGATTGTACCGACGACTCTCGGAAACCAAGGTCTAGCTGGGCCCGTGTTGGGCAAGTCTGGCGCTGGAACCCTTTCCCGCGCAACGACAAGCATGCACGTCAAGCTCATGACAAGCCCAAGAGAAGACTTCATAGCAGTTGAGCTCGGCCGTAGACTTGGCAGTGGGTAGAAAGCGCAAATGAAGTGCTTGCTTGCGTAGGGTGTCATTTGCGGCTATGCATGACGAGAGCGGGCGGCATGGCTCAGGGGCACGTTCGGCTTCTCGATCCGAGCCATCTTTGTTTGTGAGCTTATTCTCCCTTCTATCAGATATAGACAGGAGCACATGTTGACGGGAAACCAGTTGATAGGTCAGGCTAATTCGGAAAGTGGAGGAAACTGCTACATCATGCTAGCCATTGTCAGGTGACTGGATGAGGACAGCGAGGGATGCGCGCGTCGCACTCCCAGCGAGTGATCCAGTGATTCCGTAAAGCCTTTTCCAGGAGACAGCCTATCATCTTCTAGAGGTGAAGGGGCAGATCCCAAACTGCTCGAGCGATGTTGCAAGCAGTTGAATGCACATGCATATAGTGCGACCATAGACAGCGCTTCAGTATGAGGCCTCAGCCAAGCGTTCAGGACAAGGGACTAGGGAGAAGCAGAACGGTCAATGGAGCTTGACTGTATAGCAGACACGTCAGCAGGTCAAGTGAGAGCCAGGCTCAACATGGTCATGGTCAAGCTTAAGCTTGTCGTTGTCCAGATGCCCAGGTGCTCATTGTGTCACGTGTTTTGCTTTCGCCATTTCCAAGGTTCGAGCGCGTCCACAAGCTAAAGACGCGACCATCAACAAACACAAACAAGTGCGTCTATAGCTATAGCTAGCGTCCTCTGCGTCTGAATCAAAAATGAAGCGCACTGCCCACGGAGGACGTAAAGCATGGCCCGCCAAGAAACAGGCAGGTGACCCTGCCGCCAACGACGCACCCACGGCCTCATGGGCGCTCTCTGAGATGCGCCATGTGCAAGTCAAGGAATTCAAGGGCAAGCCGCTCGTTCATATTCGTGAATTTTACAAGGATGCTGCATCGGGTGAGTTGCGACCGGGTGCCAAGGGTATCAGCTTGAACACAGAGCAGTGGGCCAAGTTGAGCAAGATTGCAAAGGAGGTGGATGCCGTGCTGGCTGGTGGGAAACAGGCAGCTGCGTCAGGTTCATCGAAGTCTCAAGAATCACAGGATGAGAAGAACGAGGATGTGGCAGGGGAAGCGGATGAATCAGAGCAGCCGGCAGAGACGACTGAGGACAAAGCCAACGGTGCTGTAGAGACAAAGCTCGAACCGGTCAAGGGTGAAACAACGCAGCAGGAGGGAGAAGGTGAAGAGCAGGCATAAGCCAGAGAGCATGTCTACGAGACGCGTCTACGTCTAGTCTGATGGAAAAAGTCGTCAAAACGAGATAGGGTATATAGAAAGGGGAAAGCAGAAGTAGCAACTTTTGATCATGACGTAAAACCGCATTGCATTGCATTGCACAAGGTTGTCAAGAACCTAGGCAGTCTTGGAAGCCACCTCGAGTGTCGAGAGCTTCTTGAAGGCTTCCGTCAAGACTGCCGGTTCCACCTTGTCCAAAAACGTAAACTGGCCAATCGCATTGCTCACTACCGGCAACCGCAGCTTGCCGCCGCGCGATTTGATTGTGTCCTCCTGAGCATGCATGAGCATCTCGAGCGTCAACGCGTCATGCCAGACTGGCAAACCGAGTTTCTTGACCACGGCAAGCACTCGTGCGACATCACCAGATGAGACCAAGCCCAACTTTTCCGACAAGAGCATGCAAAGCACCATGTCAATGGCTACTGCTTCACCGTGCAACAAAGGTTTGGTTGTTGACAAGGCTGCAATCTCGAGCATAGGTGAAAACGTGTGTCCAAAGTCGACGATGCGGTAGAGCGTCGCCTCTTCAAAGTTGGGCTCAAGTTCCTCAAGCATGCCCTGAATCGCACGTCGCACAACCTGTGGGTGTCGCGGGTCCTGTTCAAGCAGGCTAAAGAGTGTCGTGTCCTTGATGAGTGCCATCTTGAGAATCTCACCCATGCCGTTCGCCATCTGCCGGTCCGAGATGGTAGGCAAAAAGGTACCAGCATCCAGAAAGACGGCAAGGGGCGCGTTGTACGTACCCAACTTGTTCTTTTCGTGTAGAAAGTTGCAGGCCGTCTTGACACCGATCGAGGCATCAATGTTGGCCAACAATGTGGTGGGGATCTTGATGATGGGTGTATTGCGACGCCAGAGATTCGCCGCCAGGGCCGCCACATCGAGCACGACACCGCCGCCAAACGCCAAGATGGGATCCCGTCGATCGGTGCCAAACTTTTTGATAGCTTCACAGACACCCAAGACTGCCTCAAACGACTTGTGCTCTTCGAGTGCTTCGAGGACGTGGTAGTACGTTTCGACCCCATGGTGGGTAAAGTAGGCGCGGATACGGTCGCCAAAGAGTCGGTCGACGTTGTGGTCGAGCACGATGAAGCGCTTGAGGTGGTCGCGCAGGGAAGCTTCTTTGCACATCAGCAGACGCAAGTTGTCAGGTTCCAAGATGCCGGTGACTTGCTCGACGGCGTACTCGAGGTGGATGACGGCACTCGCTGTAAACTTGCCCGTCTCGAGACCCGTGGTGCCACCGACACGCAAACCGTTGAGACCGACCTGGTTGATGTTGTCTTGCGGGCCATGACGCTCAATGTGGTGTGCGCTGCAACAGCTGCGGAGAGACTCTTGGTAGCCAGAGTCGGAAGAGCGACTGCTGACAGAGTCCGTTGAGGTGCTGCGCTCCATGACGATAGTGAGATGTTGAATCTACTTGCAGGAGGCTGGAGGACTTTGAAGACTTTGAGAGTCTAGAGGAAGAAGGCCACTGGGTGGTCAAGGTACAAGTGGTCGAAGGATAGGAAGGATGGGGCGATAAGCTGTGTGCACGGTGTTTGTGGTTGTTCTGTCAGGGGCCCGAAGCCATGAGCGAGACGATCAGTGTGTGTGTGTGTGTCTGTGTGTGTCTGCTTATCTGACATCATGACCGTTCATGATCCATCTGTTCAGCTTCAGAAGCAGCAAGTGCCAGCAACGTATGCTCCCGAGCCTGATTCAGCCATTCAGTTGGCAGGCGCAGGACAGTGTATACGTAATCATAAAGAAAGCGAACCCACCCCGTACTCGATCGCACTCTTTTCGTACGCATCAACGTGGATCTCGAGCGGGTTGCGCTGCAAAGCGCTTGATTGCGTAGTTGACGCCGTTAGACGTTGGCGGCGCCAGCAAGATTGCCGAAATTTAGATCTGGTGGAAAGCCAGATCGGCCAATCAGAGAGTCTGACAGAGACAGATGCCTCCCGGGCCCCGGCACATCTACACGTCACTCTTTCGCGGGATCCAGAATAGTGGGTCTATTACGTTATACAGCCGGCAATCATTTGCTTGAGCGTAAAACAATCTCAATGAGATACTTCAATCAAAGCACTCATGGTCCGAGTCATGGATCATGGGAACCCATATCGAGTCAGATTCGAAATAAAAGACACAGAAAATGCGAAAGATCAAGGGACAAAAAGGTGTGCCTGCTGTGAGAATCGAACTCACGACCTTCAGATGTCACAATATGAGACCAACGTCATAACCGACTAGACCAAGCGGGCATTTGCGATACGCAAAAATTTGGTAAATTATGATCATCGCTCTCAAATTTTCGAATTTTGCACGTGACTTGATCTTTCGAAGGTTGACGTTCATGCTAGGTAATTAACAAGTCTGATGATAAGATAGGACATTAAGAATTAAGGACAATAGATATAGTAGATTATTATATATGCCATGACGCTGATGGAGATGAAAAGAATGAGAATCACATATCAAAACAGCAACCCGGCGCCGAGCAAGGCACCGCTCACGAGCGCTCCAAGCCAAGCCTGCAGACCCACCTCACGCACGGCAAGTACGCTCGCTGCTGAAACAGGTCTCACAGTACTCGTGCCCGTCATACGTGCACTGCTGACAGCCGAGCCAGAGGCACGAACATTTGTGCCGTTTGATTCGGCAATACGACCGTCCAACGCTGCGAGCAGACCTGCCGTGGCATCCATGCTGCCATTGCCTAGACTGCCTTGACCACGTCCGCTCGAAGCGGCATTGGCAGGGAAGCCTGTTGCAAAGTTGTAGGTGAGTTGACCCGATCGTGCCCGTGCCGCCGAGACGAACGCGGCATACGACCAGGTCAAGTCACGCGCACCCTGTTGGTTGCCTGTCGTGCGATTGATTTGCTCAGACATGGAAAAGTTGCCACCGACAAATTTCTGCTCGAGTTGTAGGAAGCCGTCTGCATAGCGTTGGAAGGCACTGGCGAGCGAGGCCAGGTTGCCTTGCGGCACCGTGCTTGAGATGTTGAGCTTGCGGTAAAAGTTGCGATTGATATCGTTGATGACGACAGGCTTGTTGGCCTGCTGCAACTCCGTCGCCGCTAGATAGAGCGTCTCGGCTGTGGCAGACAAGCACAAGAACCAAGGGTTACCTTGTGAAGACTGGATGCCGTCATACACATCCGACGCGTACCGACCGATCAACGGCATCGACCCTGAAACTTTGTAGAGGCCCGTCATTTCATCAATCAGGGTGGCTGCTGAAGCAAGAATCTTGTCGCTCGAGGGACGATAACGGTCAGAGCCGTGGATGGCGCCGAGAAGATTGCCACAATCAGCGCCCGTTGGCTTCGTACTGTTGAGCTGCGCCATAAACGTGCCTGTCGAACTGCTGTTCCAAAACGTATCGAGATAGTTGCCCAGTTGGACCTCTTGAGCGGCATAGACACTCGAGTTGAGCAGGACGGCACCTTCCTTGAGCGCACGCGCTTGCACCATGGCTGTGAAAAAGTGCGTGCCATTCTGCTCCTCCCAGAGATCAAAGCCGCTGGACTTCCACGTTTGTGTGACATAGTCGAGATCCGGCTTGACGACCGTCTCGAGCACTTCTTGCACATACGCCCTATCTTGTTGAAGAGATAGGAAGCCCATGATGGCAATCGCGCGCAAAGCAGGTCCATCACGCTGTGGCCTACCCCAAGGATCATTGAACGCCGTGCCATTCATATAAAACTTGGGCTCGCCGAGTCCGCCATTTGTAAAATTGCCAGAGAGTGTCGTGATGCGTTGCAAATCATACTCATTGTTGATGTATTTGCGGATAAATGCTTCCAAGCTGACATCGCCCGAGGCGTATTGATTGATAATGGTACGCATCGTCAAGGCTGAATCACGCGACCATTGATAGTAATAGTTTTGGCCGCCTGTCTCGCCTGGCCGAGCCGTATCGCGTGCAAGGGAGGCAGCAATGACGCCGGGGAAATCAGCAGAATTGCGTGCGATACCGGCAAGGGCGGCGTTGGTCTGTGCCGAGACGTAGTCATCTAGAGACAGGTCGCGTGGTGCAGCGGCCGCGAGTGTTGCAAAAAGAATAGCTGAACGCATGGTCAAAAGAAGGTGATGGACAGCGAACACTGTTGGACAAGGGTGCAGTCTTGCTTTGGGAGGTGGGTCCGTGTTATGTACTCGACCAAAGACGCGTAGCAAACGGCATGTTGAGCTGCCGAACCGATGGCGCCTGCGGACATGGCTCGGTGAAGGCCGTTTACTCGACCGGTCGAGCCGCAGTCGCATTCCTGCTAATCACGCTCATCATGCCCATGAAGAATGATTGAAGGCTGAAGCCTGAAGCCTGAAGCCTGTTGCAAGCGGCGGCGGGGCGGTGTCGTTAACGTTTTTCATGGCGACCGAAAGAGGCAAAGAGCGCCCGAGAAATGTTCAAAAGCAGCAAACGCGAGCGGGAATGTGCATGACGGGCCAAAGATAGAAACAATCAGAGAGACTTCAGATGGAGACTCAGCAGCTGGCCCTGGAGTCTGGAGAGCTAGAGCCTAGAGCTAGACATAAGCAGCTAAGCTGACCTGCTGACAGCGCTGAGCAGTGAGCAGCGAGCACTAGCAAGCATCAAGCAGAGCTCGCTAGGGCTGCAAGTCTGCAAGCCTGCAACAAATCATCAACGCAATGGCGCCGAGTCATCTATATTGCTTTACTGCCAGGTCTTATATGGTACGCGCTGTCTGCACTGGTTACTGCGCATGCCACAATAGCAATGCCGATATGCATGCGCAGAGCATGTCTCAACAATTGGGTCAGCTCCTTTGTCTGGCTCGCTTTGCAATTGCTGGAGGTCAAAGGGCTAACAAGATCTCTACAGTGAACAAGAGTTTGGACAAGCGTGATGGCCATGTCGCAGGCAGTGTGCAAAGCAAAGTCGAGATCCGACTCATAGATCATGAGTGCATCATAATGATCAGCTAGAGTAGCCTGTATAGCCTTTGTATGAGAAGGCACGGTTCAACGAGCATGAAACAGATGCCCACGCCCAAGCAGAAGCATCTCAAGAAGCCACGATCCTGCTTCAACGTGCAGTGCATGAGGCCCTCAATCAGCATGGTACGTCAAGCATCGAGGCTCTAGTGCGCTCACATCACCCGTCTGAGCTGAGAGAGCCTGGTCAGCCCCAATCGTTTCAAGACGAAGGAAGCATCACTGTCGACAGTGTCAAGCTCATTAAGCCGCGCCTGCATCTTTGGTTCAGTAAGGCAGATGTCATGTTCCAAATTACACAGGGAAGCACATATCTAGGTAGTAGGTACAGAGGTTAACTTGTCCGTGCTGGCAACTGCAATCGCTTCGCTGCCAGCATAGAAGAATTCATTAGTCAAGGAGGTTGTCCCATGGTCTAGTTGTTGTTGCTTCCTCTCACGCCTTCATCACTCATTCATCACTGACAGGATGACACTGACCGGCATCATCGCAACGATCGCGACAGGCATCAGCTCAAGCTTGCAACTGTTTGAGCATCCGCTGTGAATCAAACTACTATGTCCGCTAAAGAAAACGCCGCGCGCGTCTTGATTGCTTCTATTGCCGACGAAGATACCACCACGGGCCTTTTGCTCGCTGGCACAGGCCAAAAGCTCAATGGCACACAAAACTTCCTCATCGTCTCGGGCAGTACCCCGGTCGAGACGATTGAAAAGACATTTGACAACTTTACAAATGAGCGCGAGGATATCGCCATCTTGCTCATCAATCAACATATCGCTGAACAAATTCGGCCGCGGCTAGATGCTTATACAAAAGCGTTTCCAGCCGTGCTTGAGATTCCGAGCAAGGAACATCCGTATGACCCGGAGAAGGACAGTGTCATGAAGCGCGTTCAGGTATAGTCACTTGCGCTGGGGGCCATGCTAATGCTAGAAACTGTTTGGCGATGTATAAACGAAAGCAAGGCTAAGCGCTCGCAGGAGTCGCCTCTGTTTTGCGATAGGTAGCAGCGCGGGCCTTGCTCCTAGCCAACGACCCTTTACTCTTCTTCTTCTTTTTCCGCGCTCCATCCGGCTTACTTGCCCGTTCACCTTCCAAGGCGATTTCCTTTTGCAATACCTTGAGCTTTGCCGCCGCCTGCGATCCCATGAGATTCTTGACTCGGCCCAATTTTGCCTTGTCGCGCGGCTTCAAGTCGGGATTACTGAGTTGATCGCGTTCTTTTTGTTCAGCCTTGTGTTTACTCGGCATCTTGCTCGCCCGTGTCACGCGCAACTTGCGTCCCTTGTCGGCAATCTTTTTTTCATGCAAGAGGAGCGCATTCTGTACTGAAGAGGCATCCTTGAATTGCACATAGGCGAACCCTTTGCCGACGTTTGTCTTGCGATCGCGAATGATGCGCACGGATTCGACCTCGCCGGCCACACCGAAATGGCGCCAGAGCGGCTCTTCTTCCGCTTCAAACGGTAAACTGCCAACAAAGACGCATTTTTTATTTTCATGCGGCGCAGGATGCGCGACGCTGTCGACACGGATATGCTTTTCGAGAAAGACGGTGCCATTCAGCGAGAGAGCTTTGCGTGCCGCTTCAGCATCTTTCAGGACAATATAAGCGTTCGCTGTATCGCGCTCTGGGTGAAACTTGCCTTGTAGAAACGCGACTTTGCGCGGCAAGAGTTCTGAAAAGGCAATCGAACGGAAACGAATACTTTCGACTTTGCCAAAGGTGGAGAAGAGCGCCTTGAGTTGTTTAAACGTGCTGTGCGAGGTGATGACAGTGATGGGCAAGTTGCCGCAAAAGACGGTCGCTTGCGCTTTCGCGAGCTCCTTGTCACCACGCTGCTGCGATTCATGCACCATGTCTTGTCCTTGAGCCTCTTCCATTTCTGCATCAGCCGCTGCCTCGACATCCTCGGCATTTTCCTTGTCGGAATCTTCGTCGCTCTCGCTTGAAGCAGGCGCCGGCTCATGCGTCGCCTTTTTCGCAACCGGTTCTTCCTCCGCTGCCAATTTGGCCATGTACAAATCTTCCAGCAAGACATCCTCTCGCTTCCGCTTCTGCTTCTTGCGCTTGCCAGCGGTGGGCTCTTGTTTCTTTTGCTCCTGTACATCGACGACAGCGTCTTGAGCGTCCACTGGCGCTTCCTGTGCGTCTGTTTCTACAGGCCGTGGCGCAACAGTCCGTTCTTGCCTCTGCGCTTGCTTGACGGGTCCTGCGCTGTGAGCAAAGAGTGCACTGATGGCTGAGTCCATGTCTATAGCTAGCAGTAGGCTTTGTTCAAGTGCTTGGTCCAATAGAAGTAGAACGAGTTCTTTCTTTTTGATCTGTCCCGCGGTCCACATCTCAACCTGAGAGAGCGAGAGAGACAGAGACCAAGCTAGACAAGACACCACAAGATCACCAAGTCAAGAGACTACTTGCTAGCAGATAGAAGAAGATAGAAGAGGGCCATGGACGGGCCCACAAGCGCGCCATCACCCACGCGCGCTCTTCTCTTCTCAGACGATGGCAAATCATTGACACCCGAATCACAAGCCTCAACACAGCATCTCGACGAAGACGACGCAGACGACGATGACGAGTCGCTGCAGCAAGATGCAGATGCGGATGCGGCTGCAGGCTCACAGGCTGGCTCCATCATCCAAGAAGACGACGACGAGGACGAGGACGAAAACGAAGAGGAAGAAGAGGAAGGCAGTGTCACGATGCAAGTCGAGATTCCAGACGACCTCGATAATCTCTCTGCCTCGGAACACGACGAAGCGCTTGAATCAGACGCGGCCTCTGATGTAGACGCGCAAGAAGGCGATGTCGAGGCAGATGGCGACGCAGATGTCTTAATCCAAGTGGCAGTCCCCGAAGCCGACAGTGAGCGCGCCGGAGTGAGCGACTCGCGCAAACGCAAACGCTCAACCGAAGTCTCGCCAGGCCCGATGAATATGAAGCGACTCGGCGGCATTACACGCTATGAAGATGTCCTCTCGGACGAAGACAACGAAAATGAGCCAGACGAGACGGATGCCGTACGCATCAAGGACATCTTGCTCGGCAAAACAGCAACGGAGGATGCAGAGATGGATGCAGACGCTGAGGCTGACGGCGACTTGGATAACGCGCAAGCAGAGGTCGAGCCGGACGAAGAAGCCGAAGCCGAGGAACAAGACGAGGAGGCCGAACAAGAAGAAGCCGAGCCTGAAGCGGAACCGGACGAAGGCGAGGGCGACGCTGATACCGAAGCTGCCGATCGCATTCGACACCGTCAACAGGCCATGGACGCGCTTCGCATCATTGAGCAGGATTTCGCCCATTTGCGTCAGAAACTGTATATCGAGCGGCGCGCCCAAGTCGAAGCAGAGCTGGCGCTCGCCGAGAGCAGTCAACATCCGATCCTCAAGGAAAAAGCGGATCAAAATGAAGCACGGCATGCGACGCGCTTGCGTCGGGCAACCCTCCTCGCCTCGAGTCGACGCACCGAGATTGAAACGGAATACCAAGCGAAAAAGTTCATGGCACACGCACAGTATGCTCAAGATCGTCAAAAGCTACGCGCCTGTCTCCTCTCCAAAACAAGCGCCGAATGGTTCCAGATTCATCGCGAAAAACGCATTATGGATATGGCCGTGTCGGAGTATGGCTACGTCGTGCCGGAGCGCAAAGCAATACAACTGAAGCATCGGCGCGAGCATGATGCCGAAGTGGCCATCTTGGCAAGTATTAAAAAATACATTGGCTTCCCCTGTGCGCCTGAAGTCTCCAAGGCGGCCGCCAAGGATGTTGAGGCTGATTTCGCTGAGATGGGCATCAAGAAGCCACAGCAGCACATTTCCATGTCGCAGCACCTCGGCGGTGGCGCTGGCAACAGCACAGGCAACAGCAACAATAATCAAGGTCATCACCACCATCATCACCATGCACCCAAGCAAGGCCATCATCATCACCACCACCATCATCATGCTCATCCACCGGCCCATCCTTCACGCAACGCCTCGCCGCAGGTCCACACCAACACGTTTGATTTCAAGGAGAAACAAAAGGATAGCTTTCCGTTTGCGATGCGTCCGCCCGTACAGCAATCTGCATCGACAGTGGCAGCTGCACCAGAACCTGCCAAGGCACCGCGAACATCGTCCATCAATAGCTTGCTTAGCAGTGACAAGGACCCGCGGTTGCCAGCACTGGGAAACGCTCCGCCGCGCCAAGAGCAGCATGTCAAGCACTATGCCAACTTTTGGCAACAGCAGCCGCAGCCACACTCGCAACATCTACCGCCGCCACCACCGGCACCTGCGCAAGAGCACAACAAGCCACCTGGCGGACTCCCGGCTGCGTTCGGCTTCGGTAAACCGTTCGAGCCAGCGCTCGGTCATCCGTCCACCCTATCGCAAGCGCAACAGCATCGGCCGCAAGGGATACAGGTGCAACAGCAACAAACACATACTCATGGCCAACATCAGCATGGCAAGGTGGGACACCCGCCGATGTATGCACAGCAAGGGTATCACGCCTATCAGCCACAACTGCAGACGTTTCCGCCACAGCAACAACAGCAGCAGGCGTATGGACTGCCGCAGCAACAGCCTGCGTACAAGCGGTTACCGAGTCCGGAGCGTTGAATAGACTATGATTGAGGATGGCGGTGCTGGTGGTAATATCATGTTTAGGCGCAGGTATATCGTTATAGTCAAGCGGGATGTATTCTAATGAAGACTAAGATTACGTCTTTACACTTATTTGCCTAATGAGAAGCAAGACACTGGGGCATGGGTGTTCCAAGCGTCGGTCTTTGCAACGAGCGCGATCTTCATCGCGCACTTCAAAACTTTTGATTTTTGTCATTCTTGGTAGGACGACGACCAAACCTGAGCTCATCAGTGAACTGACGTCGATGGAAAGGTCATCACCGTCAGGATTGGTTGTGGCCAGTCCTACGCTGCTGCTGATGATAGAGTAGTATGTAGGCAGCTCACATCAGTGCTACTGCAGAGCTTTTTCTACCTCGAGCATGACCTAATTTGCTTGTCGCGGCAGCTGTAGCGAACCAAATCCGCTGAGCGACTTTTCACGCTCCTAGATTGCTTTCGCTTGCTCTTCTGTCTAGTCATGAAAGGGCGACACCAGGTCCGGACTGCTCTTCAACGTGGTACAAGCGTGGCTGCCGAAATGGTCCTCTTTGACGCGTGATCGACTCTGATGCCGCCTAGACTTGTATATGCTGGATTGACCAGTCTGGCTAGAGCTTGCAACCTTCGAGATTCATTCTACGTAGGCGAGATTTGCTTGCGGAGCTGATTCTCACGAGAGCTTGTGCCTAGATGCTGCACGCGAACCGCAGCTCACATCGCCAAGCGCAAAAAATGTGTCATCTTTAAGAACAACTTCTTTCGGCACCCCGATCCTGCCTGGCTATGGCTCGATTGCCGTTGACTTCTTTCTCATCCACAGTGCTCAAGGATGAGTCAGTTCTGTTACAGTCTTCCAGCAGTCGCCGAAAGCATTTAAGCATGCCACCCGCCACTTTGCTTCCTCACCATCGCCTACCACTGCAAAAGACTCGCTTCAAGCACTTTTCGCAAACATGCACGCTGCTATTATCTCTTTCCTGACCTGTGGCCTTGTTCAGCCAAAGAGGCGTCAGCAGCAAAAGGCGCGGGCCATCGCCGTCGCGGCTTCTAAGCAGCGTGCACCTGCACCTTCGCCCTTTACCAAGCCCGTTCGCTCGTTCTCGCGCAGAGTCGCAGAGTTCAAGCGTGAAGAAGCGCGCGCTGCTGCCGCCAAAAAGCGTCCGTCTACGAACGCTCAGACACAGACCTCGCTTCCGACTCGGTCTCAGGCTGCACAAATGTCGCCATCTGCCAACACGCAATTGTTGACGCGCAAATCGGCTGAGCCTGTTTCTTCTTCACAATCCACTGTCTCGAGCACATCATCTCATACACATTCGAGTGTCGCTTCTTTTGGCTCTGGCACTCTTACTGGCGCCATGGCCCCCTCTTTCGCACAAACCAAGGCTTCTTCCACATCTTGCACCACGAGGTCGATAACATCGACCACCGCGCTATCAAATGGCGCCTCCACTGACAACGCGCGTGCATCCCCTCGGCGCTCAAAGCCCTCTTGCAGCTCAGTCAGCCAAGTCGCCTTGGGATCAACGCACTCTCAGCCTCAAGCAGACGGCTCACTTTCCTCGCTCTCGTCAGCCGCTTTCCGCCGCGCGCGCTACTTTACACCCGAAGGTGGCGTTACGCGTGCCTTTATCCTCGCCATGGACATGCCAAAGCCAGCGGGGCCGATGCCAGACGATCCTCGCTATGAATGCAGCACCTGGAACTCGGAAGACTTCACCCCTCCACCGTCGCCGCCATCGGTCAACAATCTTGACGCACTTTATGCCAGTTACGGTCTCGTGCGCAAGGATATTCGGCACTATGAGCAGCCGCTCATGAATATGTTTCACGGCAATTGATCAGAGCGTCGAGCACGCTGTCAAGCCAATCAACTTCGATTCATTCAAATCACCTTAAATGAGCCCAGCCTGCATCAGCCGCCCTTGTCGGGCGCCTGCAGTCCCCTTCTTCGAGCATTTAATCTAGCTTTTTCTTGCGTTTAGACAAATAGCATTGCATTTTTTATCAAAACTGGGCTTGTGGTTTGACGTATGACAATTGATCGCTGCCACACTAATACTCACTCGATCAACGGCCGCCTGGTCATTCGCGCACGATGACTCATTAGCTACCTAGTTTTGCATGCGGCTAGCTGCGTGCTAAGTCACCACCATGCAATCAGATGGCTGCCAGAACAAAAACTCAGCTGGAGGGGCAACTCAATTTTAAACAACTACCTGGGTAAAAATTGATCACTACAATGTGAACGCGACATTGACGTCGATAGGATGGCACGAACTCAATTGCGGCACCTGCGTAAAGTCGCCCTCTTTCATTTCGCGACGCAAGTTGTTGAGCAACTCCAAGTAGGACTGATTAGGTTCTTTGAGCAACGCATTCTTGAAGGCGTACGTCAAAGCGCCTTGAGCTTGATCGCAGATGGTGGCATCAGCAGAAGTCTGCGAGTCCATGCAGCCGGTAAAGCAAATAACATCAGCGGCAGATGTCTTGGCAGCCTTGACGGCATCACCTTGGCCATTCGCTTGCGAGATGGCTGCCAAAAGACGCTGCGTGTCGGCGCTTTCGGTGTTGCCCTTCTTTAGCTGCTGACCAAGCTTGATGAGATCCTCGCCGGCATTCTTCATAAAGTTGGGCTCAGAGATAACGCCTTTGGCCGAGTACAGGAATGGCAAATCCATGATACTGCCAGAGTGGCAGCAATCAAAAAGTGCCGTCAGACGACAGCCAGCAGGCAACGGCTTGACACAGACCTCGTGAATCTCGTCGTCGAGAATCTGTCCTGCTTCCTGCATGTGTTAGCTGTTGACATTGTTGAGTTGCGGTTTACCTCGTAATCGACAGGACAAATGGTCTCATCATTTCCATCGTCCTCATCGCCGTCTTCGTCATCTGTACTACCACCATGACCGGAGTACGCGAGGAACAAGTTGTCACCCTCGCTAGCACCATCGACGAGCCATCTCATGCCGGCCAGGATGTTTTCGCGTGTTGGCTGACCCGCAGGATTTGTTTGATCGTCCGTCAAAATGACAAATTGATCAGGAGTGAAGCCTTTCTGCTCAATCAGGAACTCTGCCATGTTGTGCACGTCGTTATGACAGCCCCGGAGCTCACCATCTGTATTGAAGTAGCAGATTCCAATAAGGAGAACTCTCTTAGCGTTTGAGAGCGTCGCGGGCCTGTACTCGAATGGTCCAAACTATTACATCAGTTAGCATCGTCCAACAAAAGGGTCTGACAAAAACGTACCTTTTGATTGCCGTGTGGTACAGCGCGAGGAGGTTTGTAGCCTTTGCCGTGCTTGGGTGGCTTCGGAGGGCCGAGATACTTGAGCTTGGAGAGGTGAGCCCAACTGGGTGGTAAACCTTGCACAATGCCAAACGAGTTGACATTCTTGTTGTAACCGCCTTGGCCGACACCGGAAGTGTAGGTCTTGGTGTAAGGCATGCGGCCGTCGGCGTAACCATGGCTCGTTGCCCAGCTGGTGCTCGACACGTACTCTTCAGTCGTATGCGTCTCTTCGTACTCCTCATAAGCTTCCTCGTTGTGATACTCAAACTCTTCAGACTCGTACTGCTCAGAGCCTGCATCTTCATCATTGTCCTCGATCTCGCTGCCCGAGGCGACAACTTGCTCTTCTGTGGCGTCAGTATAACTCAGCAAGTGCTCTCTCGCACCTTCGTCTTCGTCCTCTTCTTCTGGATGGTCAGCAAAACAGGAACTATAGCAGGTTGCCTTACCCTCATTCTCTTCATCCTCAGAGACCTCTTCTTCTGTAAATTAGCACGAGCATGACAATTGTTCTCGCAAGTCGCACCTTCATCTTCTGTTGAGTTAGCAAATGTGTGCTGGAAATGTCACATACCTTGTTCTGCTTCTTCCTCAGATGATTCTACCTCTGGCACAGTCAGCATGTCGGGCAGCGATGACGTCTGATATACCCTCTTCGTCGTTCTCTTCTTCCTCTTCCTCTTCATCCTCCTCTTCCTCTTCCTCTTCCTCTTCTTCTTCGTCCTCCTCTTCCTGTTCAGAAGCTTCTTCTTCCTCTTCCGAGGCTTCTTCTGAGCAGTCAGCGCGGTCGACAGATGGCAATGATTAGCAGAACCTTCTTTCACTTCTTCGTCTCCGGAGTCCTCTACTTCGTCTTCTTCGTAGTCGCTCATGTTGATTGTTTCTTGTGTGGTTGCCTGGTAAGTGATACAATGGCGAGTAGGTGAATGATGTGAGCAAGCAGATCGCGAGGATAGACGCGCCTTTATACAGCTCAGCTAGTTGATTGCTTCTGATCTCGAGTCTTGGCATCTTCACTTAAGCTTCGAAGGGCGCCTTGGCCCGAGGTGCCCGACTTGTCGGTATTTGTTGACTCCAATGGGCGCCTTTGTTCCATGCGCATGCACATCCGCGTGAATCAGCACTAGCAACTTCGTAGCGACTTCCTAGCAAGCCTAGCATATATCCATTCGCGCACGCCTCCTTTGACTGATTTTAGAGTCTTGATGATGGCTCTGCAGCTGTTATCTGGGGTAGTTTGACAGATGTGGCTTCAAGCGTGATCGTGCAAAATAAGCGAGGCCCCTTTCCGCTCCATTTTGAGAGGCAGTCATTGGTTCAATTTGGTTAGAAGCGGCCTGTCAATCTTCGGGACGGCAGAGACTAGAATGCATTCACCCCTGTCTTGTCAGATGGAACAAGAACACGCGCTTCAAGATTCAAGCGCTTAAGAGATCAATCGCGAGCGCCATGGCCGGCAGGCAGCAGCCTCGGCGAAACGCGTTGATGAGTCCAGGAACAGAACACGAGATATTCATCAAAAGCACGAGCTCACATTCTTGTCTTGGTACTTGCTCATATTCATGTGCGTGATGAACATGTACACTGAACAGGAGATGCGTAAAGTTCGACTGCGGCGCTGCTCGCGTTCACTATCAACAACCACCCAGGCACTGTAGGCAGGGTCAAGCTCTGTGGTCTGGCCACGAATCCTTCAGAAGTTGAGGTTCGCGTAAACAGGCGTGATTCATATCTTTGCAAGACAGATACAAAAAACTTACATCTAACTGGCATATGTAAAAGTTGGAATAGAAGAAGGATGTCGATTGCGGCGACATTCAAGGGATTGGCCCAATGTTTGCGCATGCGATGCGTGCCTTGTCCTTGTTGTGAATCACGATACTCCGTCCACGAATGCTCGTCAGTGAGAGGGCCTCGTCGCTGTATACATGACGATAGACTGAAGTCTTGGTCTTGATACGATCCGCCTTGATCTTGTCAAACTTGCCCGACAGATCACCTTGTTGACATCGGCTTCTGTCATTCTGATCGCATACAAACGAGTCTGGAATGGAAGGGGCCGCAAGATGTCCTTTCGCCAGTACGCAATCGGTTGCAGGGTTGTTCACTTGCGCCGGCACTGGGTCGGTGTGAATGTGGTAAGAGAAGGGTGCCTGTGAGGGGTCCAGGTTCGTCAACCGCACACCAACAATCATCTCGTCGACGCCGTCATTCACATCAGCAAATGTAAAGCGCACAAAGCCTTGTGGCGAGTCGGTTGGGCTGTTGAAGTTGGCGACCATCTGCTGGCTGGCCCGTATGGTCGGTGCCACCGGGATGGCCGCTGCTTGAACCGAAGCAAGAAGGACAAGGAGGGAAAACATGGTGGACTTCGAGTGTGACAGCAGAAATGAATGACTGATATAAGCGCAACAGATGTGCTAGTGCAACGAATGTTTCATCTAAGGGCGGGTGTCTTTGAGCGGTCAACCGACTGATCAGCCACCTGAAACAAAACACTGGCGGATCCTGAGCCGTCTCTGAAGCATGCTGGTTTCTAGACCTGAACGATGTTGGCGCACGTCAGACGTTTCTTCTCTTTGTCGTGAATAACAATCGAGCGCCCGTGAAGTCCCTCAACCGTCAAGAAGCGGTCCATTTTTGAAAACTTCCACTTGAAGTCTGTCCCGCCCGACACGGCAATAGCACCAAACTTTCCAGAGAGATTGCCATCTTGGCACTTTTCAGGCGTCGTGGGGTTGCAGGGTTCAGTGTCGGGGATATTCTTTGTGTCAAAGTGACCACCAGCCGCCATGCAGTCATCAGACTTGACGATGGACAATGCAACCGGGTTTGTGTGAATGTGCCAGGGGAATGGGCCAACAGACGCATTGAAGTTGGTGAGCAAACCGTTGATCTGGACGCCGGCAACCTTGTTGTGTTCGTCGTACACTGGGAAGAATCGAAAGTGGCCCCTGGGAGCTCCGTCCGGGCCGTCCAAATGAGCGACCAAGTGCTTTGAAGTCGCGCGATTCGTGGTTTTGCCTGCGGCAGCGAGCGCATTCATGCCGACAAAAACAAAGCTGGCAAAATACATACTTGATGACTGGCTGGCGAAAAGAGCGCACGAAGGTATTTGGAGGGGCGGTCTAAATGCCTCATGTATGCTGCATTTATAGTTTATAGCTTCCTTGTGATGTTCAGGAGATTATCTTTGCCAAGGATAAGCCACATAGCGGAGTCTCGCGAGTCGGAGATTGAATAGGACAACCGAGACTCCTGTTGTATTTGCCAAGTCAACAAACACCTTCCTTGCTGCACACTGGCCTGTGAATTGCATAGTAGAGGCGCAATCCTTGAGGCTATGCGGCAGCAACGTAGCTCTGCAAATGGTGGCCGTGATATTGATGCCTGCATCTCAAGTAGAGTGTCTGCGAGTGTTCAGCAGGCAGTTGGCCTGGTCGCCAGCTTGACAAAGCAGCTCTAAATTAGCAGAGCAGTGCATAGCTGTTTCCTCAAGCACGCGCAGCATCTCTCAGCCTTGCAAGCCTATAATTTGTTGCTTCGTTCTGAGAACGTCGTCGTTTAAGATCTTAGCCGAGTCAAATGCGCAACGTCAGCAACCTCACAGCTCATTATTGTCCCTAAAACCCACTTGCTAGCTTGCTTCGTAAACCAAAATGCCCTCTCAAAACAAATGCATTGTCGAGCTCTTTGTCATGTCGCGCTGTCCTGACGCCGTCGATGCTGAACACGTCTTTTCAAGTGTGAAGGAAGATGTTTCCGATGATGTCCAAATCAAGCTCGAATTCATCACGAATGAAGACGGCAGCTGCAAGCACGGCGAGCTCGAATGCAACGGCAACAAGCTAGAGTTGGCTGTTCAAACCGTCATGGGCAAGACTTACAATATCTTTCGTTTTACAGACTTGTTGAACAAGGATTTCGAGCAGATTGGTCATGTGCCATCGGATCTCTTGATTAAGCAATTCTCTGCTGCTGGTCTGTCAGACGCTCAGCAAGCCGAGATTTTGCAGCTCTATCATGACAAGGGCGACGCCATGCTTCAAGATAGCGGTGCTTACACGCGCCGCCTCGGCATTCGTTACAGCTGCACCGTGCGTATTGACGGCGAAGTCGTCGGCATTCGTGACAGCGGCACCTGGAAGGACATGAAACACTCCATCGATGGCTCACCGGCAAGCTGGGTCCGCTTCATCAACAGCAAGATGAATGCCTAAGGAAAAAATGAAACAACATCTAAAACAAGGCTACAACGAGCGCCGTTCCAGCAAGACCGACCGCCATCTTCTGGCCAGTCGAGGCGGCATTCTTGTGCAACTAGCAATTAGCTTTGAATATGCAAAGCCGTGTGTTGGGACATACAGTGCGATTGCCCTGGGCCTGCGTCATGGCTGGCATGCGCATGTTGGTGCCGTTGACGGCATGGGCAACGGCCGCTTTCACCAGAAGAGCGTCCGTCATGTCTTCCTTGGCCGAGAGGTGCAGGTTTTGTGGGTCCAAATGGGTCATCATGTCGGTGGCGGCGTCTTCAATGTCTTGCACGATAGCTGAGGTGGACGCGACGAGGGCGAGGAGGTGAAGAAACTGCATGACTTTGAATGGTTTGCGAAGAGTTGCTTGGGATGGATGGCAACGGGCAGGCTGAAGGCTTCTTATGGCCATGGCAGCGGCTGAGGAAGAGGTCATTTTCAAACGGGCGTCGTCTCAGCCGTGTCGGTGACATCGTCATCACGATCTGACACACCCTCCGCAGTCATCGACATGTCGCGTCCGATGTCGATTCCGTCTCAGCTTTGCAAACATTGCTCTTCTATTTGGAATCACCAGTAAGCAAGACGGCAAAGCATGCCAGCACAGTCAATCGTGTTGCGAATACGTAGAAATGTCCATTCTGCAATCTATATCCATCATGTCTATTCAATCTGCCTCTGCAAGCGCAACGGCCGTGCGCGTCCTCTCTGGTTCACATGCGCAAGAATCAGCGCAATCCCTGACATCGTCAGAGAGTCCTCCCAAGTCCGACGCCCTGACCCAACTGCGTGACTACCTCACGCAGTCCAACGATCCTCATAGCCTCCGCAGGCAGCCATCCAACCTGACGCGCGCGTACACCTCAGATCGACCACGACACATCACATTTTCGTGCATCTGGGAATCACGTTGTCGCGCCGGCCTGCCACGTCTCTTGATGCTGCCGTACCTCTGCTTGAATCAGACGGACCTGCAACGCGATCTCGAACATATGGTCGGCGTCGATCATCTCGTGACAGGACCATGCGAGCGTGCCGTCGTCCTCGTTCACTTCCCCTTTCCAAAACGTCAGCAACACAAAATCCAGCCAGCCGAACCAGCACTTGGCTTTCGACGCGGTGAATTGTGTGGATTGTTGAGTCAGGTGTATGAGCGTGCGTTTGCAACAGCCTGGATGGATGCGCGCGCAGCTGGACAGCAGACGACCTATGCCGTGGCAGACTTTCTAGTCGATGGCTATCGTATGCGTGACTTGTTGTTGCGCAGCGTTCTCTGGGATCCCGGATTGCAAGAATTCAGCTGTGCGCTTGAATTTTAAGCTTCAGCAGGTGCAAGCGATTTTGGCCCTGTTAAAACGACCGACCGTTTTCGTGCGATGGCCGGTCGTGCAGTATGGCCATTTGTAATGGTGCCGCTCTTGCCCAGTTGACGCTCGAGCGCCGCTTCATCACTCTCTTCCCAAATCTCAGTCAAGACACGCGTATACTCGCCTGGTATATGATCAAACATGAGAAACGGAATGGCCAGGCGTGCCGCAATCCAGAGCCACGTCGTCTTGCTACTGCGAATGAGCGAAATGGTGTGCATCGATAAAAGTCCCGAGAGAGTCCAGAAGCGGATGGGTGGCACGTAGCCGTCTTTATAGGTGACATAGCCTTGTGCTTCATCGCTTGCCTCGTCTTCCGCGAGTTGCGCCAAGTCTTCTTCTTTGACTTGCTGTGTGGCGTGTGTTGTTCTGATTGAGGCACCTTCACGGATCGCTTGCTGCGTCTCTTCCACGAGCGGTCGAAGGTGAATGGTGGTGCCAGGACATTCGGCAAACTCAAGCTTGAGGAATCGCAGCGGATCATGCGCCAGCCCTGGCTGCCGCGGCACCATGTCTTGCGCATTCACTACTTTCCAAATCTTTTTCGAGTTGCCGCGATGATCCATCCAGCGTTTAAACGTCTTGTCTGCCAACCGCGGAATACCAAAGCCACAGACGCAAATCTTGTCGGTCAACTTGGACACAAGCGGCGACGACGTCAACAGCGATTGCGCATACCAGACAACAGCAAGAGCACCGCCAAGCGAATGACCCGTGCAGAAAATCTTTTTGATGTCATAAGCGGCATCATACTCTTCCAAGACTTTTTGAATCTGCTCAAAAGCTGTAATCTTGTTGCGACTGAGCGGGAAATTGACATCAATTGGCTGCATGACAAAACTTGCTGCTGAACGCGTCACGAGACCCGGCAAGCTGAGGAGTGCTGAGAAGACGGAACCGACATTGTCTTCTGTATCGCGAATGAAGCGGCTGACTTTACGCCTGTTGGGCGGTCTCTTTGAAGCTGATTCAGACTCGCTCGCCGAGGTATCACCTTGCGTCTCACTCGAGTTGGGCTGATCTTTGCGATGAAGGCGCAGTGCTTTGAGGAAGCCATAGTGCACGCGTCCAGCATGCTCATCTGAATCATCGAGGTTGGCAATCTTGACGAGTCGGCCTTTGAGGTCCGTCATGAGATGCATGAGATTGAGCGGTTCTGTGCCACGAAAACTGATGACGACAACACCATCCTTGACGGCCATAAAGGCTGATGTGTTTTGGTAATGCACCGTTCTGAACGAGTCCATTTCATAGCCGGCTTGTTTAAGCTCATGCAAGACCACGGGCTTGTCTTCATAGGCTAATTTGGCGAGATTGGCAAGCGAGAGGGCTGTCCTCAAATCGAAATCCTCAGAATCGGCGAAATAATCAATAGGTTGGAAACTCGGCGCCGTGCTATTGACAACCGAGATGCGTCTGCCTGAGGCATGCCGACCGACCGAGGTATATTGCAATGCTCGCCTGAGCACGAAGCGATCCCAAAAGACCAAGAACCGGAACCAGAGGAAAAAGGTCAGGATGATCGGGAACTCAAAGCCGCGACGGACGAGTTTAGGCGCATGCCGAATGAGTCGAAAGGGCAGCCTCAAGACGTACCGCAGGACGCGGATCGACGTGGAGACGGCGACTTTGGCGACTGAAATAGAGACAAACACTGTAGCAAGGGGCACGAGGCCCAAGCCTAGCACACTGAGCAGAAGCATATAGAACGAAGTGCGTGCGTTGAAGGCGTAGAGGCTTGCAAGCGCTGCGAGGGTCAGGAGCGCGTAGTATTGAGCAACGGATGAGAAGGAGACTGCCATGCCTGGAAAGACAGGAGGCTATCAAGACGACATGGCCTTAGTGGTAGCTAGCTATTACTGTGTAGTCTTTGTTCTGTTCATCTGTTGAGTAGCAAGGACGTGCGTATCGTCGTATACTGCAGCTGGTCCTGTGGTCACTATGACGCATGCGGAGTCCAACCTGGAAGTCTAGATTAGCACGTGATCAAGTCGAATTGTTAGCACACCCGGGTGTCTCTTGGACTTGAATTTATTTTTTCGCAGTCCCATTCAGGCTTGAGCGGGCGGAGGCACAACGAGCAAGAACACCACAGAGGAAAGCGAGACGAACACCTTGCAAGGAAACAATTATACACGCATCATGACTGGTAAGAGATCCATCCATGCCAGCTGGGCATCCTAGATGAAGCTATTCTATCGACACACTGCAGTACGCTGCATTTGCGACACAAGCGACCTCCTTTTTGCCCAGCTACAGACACTACCAAGCATCATCAAAGACTAACCATGTTTTCTACAGAGCAACACCGCCTATACGTCAAGGGAAAGCACATCTCCTACCAACGCGCCAAGCGCACAACAAACCCCGACGTTTCCCTCATCAAGATTGAGGGCTGCGACACACCGCAAGAGGCTCAATTCTACCTCGGCAAGCGTATCGCCTATGTCTACAAGGCCAAGAAGGAGATCCGCGGATCGCGTATTCGTGTGATTTGGGGCAAGATTGCCAGGTCGCATGGTAACTCTGGTTTGGTGCGGGCACGGTTCCGAAACAACTTGCCGCCCAAGACGTTTGGCGCCTCGGTGCGCGTCATGCTCTACCCTTCGACTGTTTAAGTGATGACTCTTGTCATTCGTTAAGCTGAAGCACGACAACCTTCATTCACGCCTCTGCATTTCTGGCGCGATGGAGAAGCCCTCGGGACTAGATTCTGTCCACATTCTAGACAGTCTCTATAACAAACCACATCTTCACTGCTCATGCGTGCTTGTCATCATCGTGAAAAGACTGCTATCGCTGCTATCAAGTATAAAGTGTAATCATCATGCCATCCCTGGTCCATCAGTACACCTCCGTATTGCCAGGCGTGTTGCCAAGAATGTCACGCCACTTGGCTTCCATCCAAGCCCACGTATTCTCAAAAAAGTCCTTGAACTTGTGACCAGCTTCATCAGTCGTCTGCTTGCCATCTTCAGCCGCTTGTGCCAAAGCTGCTTCGACCGCTTCGACTGCAGCATGCGTCCTGTCTGCCAGATTACCTTGTGCGGCAATAGCTTGGTCGACGGCTTCAGCTGACAAGGCAGGCGGGTCATTCACAACGCCCTCTTCATCCTCCGCACTCTCGTCTGTCATCTCTGGCATCTTGGGCATCTCGGCAGGAGGGAGGTTGAGCGACGGCATGCCCTGATCGATCGGCAAAGTACCAATCAAAGTCGGCACCTCCTTCATCCCCTGCAACACATCCTGCACAGCAGCCTCATCCAAGCTAACCTGTTGCATCTGCTTCATTCGCATAAAGCCAATACAAGCGCCTGCCACCACGCCGCCCAACAGTATAAATAGTCCCGAGAAGAGCAAGAGGCGACGTCGGCGCTGAGGTGAAAGGCGCGCCCCACTACGACGCTTGCGCAAGGTCTTGCCCAATCGGCGCTGTTTCTTGCGATGCGTCTTGCCACCTGCTGCGGCACCGGCCGTCAAGACATCTTCATCTTCAAGCAACTGGTCCAAAGCATCCTCCTCATCCGTGTCAAGTCCATCCTCATCGTCCTCGGATGCGCCGCGGGAAGCCTTTTCATAAGGCGGCGGCAAGGGCTGTGCATCTCCGGCGCCATCGAGGGAGAGGCGCGCATCGAAATCGTGACGGTCAAAGGCGTCGCTTGAGACTTTCCTGTACTGCTTTGCGCGCGTCATGGCTGTAATCTCAAGTCTTGAGCTTGTTGATTCCAAGGTTGGGTGGGTTGATGTCGGGGTTGGAGGGAGGAGTCGCTGGATGAGTGAGGCGACAAACACGTGACGGAACTATGGAGAACAGAAGAGAACTTGGAGTCTTGGAGTCTTGACTACTTGTCGTAGCAGCTAGAGGCCTGATGTCGCAATGGACAAGCTAGAACGCTATCGAGTCAGGCAAGGCCTAGATCTCTTCTATATACCTGCTTTACTCTCCTCAGTCGAGGAGGCGCGTCTCATCAACAAGGTCCAAGCATCTAAAACCTGGCACACGTTATCACATCGTCGGCTACAGGCCTTGCCGTCACAGCTCCTGGCTGGCACGACGCTGCTCAAACAAGCCTTGCCAGCCTATCTGCAAGAGATCGTGGATCGCTTCTTGATACCGCTTGGCGTGTTTGACAATTCACCGCATCAAGCACCGAATCATGTCTTGGTCAATGAGTACCTGCCAGGTCAGGGCATCTTACCTCATGAAGATGGGCCAGCGTACTATCCGCTTGTGTGTACCCTCTCGCTTGGAAGCCATTGTGTCTATCACTTGCGAGACAAGGAGACGCGCGTGGAAAGGCTGAGTCTTGTTCAGGAACCAGGTTCGCTGCTCGTGACGGCTGGCGAGTCCTATAGCAGATATCTTCATGGCATTGATTCAGTGGAAGTGGATCAAGATCTATCTGGCGAAACGGTTGCCAATTGGGACAGGTTGGCTGATTCGTACAAACAGCCGACTCTGCGCCGAGACACACGCATCAGCTTGACCTTCCGAGATGTTATGAAGGAAAAGGCCCTTGTATCATTTGGCAGACGATGACAGGATCAATTCATCATTGCTCATATTCACGTCCATGCTGAAAACCCTCTGGTCCATCGAAGGTTCGAATGCAGAATGAGTGCCGGATGCCAGGCCTTGCTTGAAGCTACATGTACATACAGCTTCCGGACCGCAAGGAACAAAGTCTAGTTCTTCATTCCAGCAGCTCTCCATCCATAGCAGCAGTAGCCCTGGTGTCCGGTTGATTTTCAGTCCATGATGCCCATCTGAATAATGCATGTCGTCCACGCAAGCATGACCGCGTCGCCATGCACTCTACACTCTACGCCATTTCCGCTAGCATTGCCTCAGCAGACGCTCTATCATGAGTATCGTAAGCTTCCTTTGCTTATTGAAACACTGGCTAATATGCAGACACTCAGGTATCGCTCAAGAGTCGGCACCGCGCGTGCTTCGTTTGCGCCAGATGAAGACATGCGCCGCGTCCACGACACGATCGCGCTTGCGCTGCCTCATGCCGATCGCGACTCGATTGCACTCGCCGACAAACCAGCTGGTCCTTTTACACTTTTCAGCAAATTACATGGACGGACGATTGCACAGCTGGGTATGAAGCATGGGGACATGCTTTTTCTCCAATTTGACGATCGCATGGACACTGTTGCTACTGAACCAACGCCTGTCGTGCCTCAAGCGACGGCGCATAAACTATCAGGCGCTACGGTCGCAGTGCCAGCGCCAAGTCGCAAACAGACCGTCTCCACCGATGCATGGAAGACGGCACGGCAGCATCCGGTGGATGATTTACTGGAGAGACAATCTGGCAAGATCCCACGTGGACGCGATCGCATGTGCAAGCATGGCCCGAAAGGCATGTGTGACTATTGTATGCCACTTGAACGTAGGCCTCCCTCTTTGTTCCGGCGCAGCACTGACAATAGCGTTCGACGCCGGCTACCTCGCCGAGCACAAGATCAAACACGCCTCCTTCCATGCACACCTCAAAAAGATCAATAGTGCCACCAACAAACCAGAACTGAATAGTTCGTTTATTCCACCGCTGGGCGAACCTGTCGTGACTGTTCTACCGAATTGCACAACGGGCCATGCACCTTGGCCAGGAGGGATCTGCAGTAAATGCCAACCTTCGGCCGTTACATTGCAACGCCAAGAATACCGCATGATGGACCATCTTGAGATTGCCAATCCCGCACTCGTCGATCGATTCTTGGATTATTGGCGCAAATCAGGTCATCAACGGTTTGGTTTCCTGTTTGGCACGGTACAGGCGTATGAAGGTGTGCCGCTTGGACAAAAGGGGGTGGTGGAAGTCATCTATGAGCCGCCACAAGCTTGTCATGCAGACGGCATTGAACTCTTGCCTTGGGAAGACAAGACCAACGTCATGAAGCTGGCAGAGGCGTGTGGTCTTGAACTCCTTGGCTGTCTCTTTACAGACTTGACCGATGATGGCACAGGTCAAGGGACCGTCTTGCGTAAACGACACGTTGATTCATTCTTCCTGTCAAGTCTTGAAGCACAGCTAGCGGCGTCCTTTCAACAAGCGCACCCCTGTGCCTCCCATTGGGCCGCAACCGGTCGCTATGGCTCCAAATTTGTCACGGCAGTGGTGACGGGCAGTCCTGAAGCCGGTGCGATTGACATTGCGCCCTATCAAATCTCTGAACAAGGCGTGGCGCTCTTTTCAGCTGGTGTCGTCGAGCCAAGTGCAGATCCAAACACGATTCTCGTTTGCAAAGAGGAAGACGATGCCAAGGTTTACATTCCAGAGGTGTTTTATTCCAAAGTGAATGAGTATGGTCGTCAAGTCAAGGAAAATGCCAAACCGGCTTTCCCCATGGAATACCTTCTTGTGACCTTGACCCATGGCTTTCCAAATGAAGCATCGGGTCGCTTTGGAACGAAATTTCCGATTGAGCATCGTGGCGCGATTGGCGAAGCTGGGGAATGGTCTGCCGTCGCGCAACAACTGCAGCTCGCCGAAACAGGCGGCGAAGCGTCCCTTGAAGCCATTCGCGATTTCCATCTCGTCCTCTACATTGCCTCCCTCGACATTCTCTCTGCAGCCGAAGTCCAGTTACTATGCAAAGCAGCAGCGACAGGTGAATTGGCTGATGCACAAGCCTTAGTCTCGGCCGGCGGCTGGCAAACACTTTTGGCTATTCTACAGGAAACGACAGGCGGTAAGCAGGTCACTGGCGCACTCGGAAAGCGCGCTAATCCAGGTTAGTCTAGATTCCCCCTTCAATTGGCAGACTGAGCAGTATGCTGATTTTTGCGAAAGCGGCAGGAGCAGAGGATGAAGGCGCTGACTTGGCGAAATTGAGATTGAATGATGCAGAGGAGGCGGGACAGGCGAGGAAACGGCAGAGGTTCTAACCTCTTGGACGACCTGTTTCGCATCTTGCACGATCATATCATCAGAACATCCATCATAGCTACTTGCATTTCTACATCTTTGCCTCGCATTCACCCGTCGCCGTAGCTTCTTCCCCAAACAAAGCCGCATAAGCATCGCCGACACTCGCCACCAGATCAGTCGCCATCATACCCCTCCCTTTTGTCTTGAACGCATGCGCCGAGCAGTGCCTCGTTGTGGCACAAGCGCCATACGCTGCCAAGAGCATGCAACGTTCCGCTGAAAGCTTCTCCTCTTTTTCAACAGGCGTCCAAAGACCACCGCGGTACGCTGCCTGCCAAGACAAGAATGTCCCCAGTGTACCACTCAAGACGTCGCCTTGGCCGCCACAGCGTTTGAGTCCACCGGCGAGATCGACTACGAGTGTTTCCATACCGTTTGAAATGACGTCTTGTGGTCCTTTTTGAATAATGGTGACGCCAAGCGCTTTGCTGAGGAGTCGACAGCGGTCCGCCTTGTCCTCTTGCGCCATCTTGTCCTTGAGTTCCACCGCCTCGACAAGTCTGCCAAATTCAACCACATTGGGTGTCAAAACACATTCTGCATAGTCCTTGACGAGTGTAGGCTGGTTCTTGATGAGCCAGAGTCCATCAGCGTCAATGACGAGCGGCATCTTGCGCTCTTTGAGCAATGTCACAAGTTGCGCCGCCGTCTTTTGCATGAGTGGGTCCCGACCGAGTCCAGGTCCCAGAACAACACTCGTCATGCGATCCAGCAGTGGTATGATCTGCGCCATCACTTCCTTCACATCCTTGTCTTCATCCTTCACATTGGGATCCGTCGACTGTCTCAAAATCGGAAAGACAATCAAGTCGGGTGAATAGCCCTTGATGACCGTTCCTGCATCTTTATGACAACAGATATGGCCCATATCGGCACCGAGAAGCATAGAAGACATACAAGCATAGTAAGGCGCACCTGTATAGTTCTCAGAGCCGCCAAAGATGAGTGTGCGACCGGCTTGTCCTTTATGGAAGCTCGGTAGAAGGCTATCGGGTTAGTATTGAAATGATGAGCGATGGAGATGGACGGACGGTGGAATGATGCGTTTGACTTGCTTCAGCATATCCTTCGCTTCGTCTGTCATGGTCTACTAGCTGCTAGCTGCTAAGTAGAATGAGGTCAAAGGGGAATCAAGGGGCTTGTCGTGATCCTGGACGTCATTCCAGAAGACACTTTCTTGGCGCGATCGAGCAACGACACACAGCTCAAGCTCAAGGATGAAAACAAGAGAGAAGCGATGAAGCGCGCTCTGCCGGCATGGCTCAACGAGGATAAAGAAGACGAGGTGCAAGAGCCGCCGACTAAGACGCAGGCTCTTGCTGGCAGCCAGGACAAGGCATCGGACAGCGCTGCAGGGGAGGAAGATGACGAGGAGGAGGACTATCTGAGCATGACGTTTACCGCGCCTGACGATACAGCAGCTACTTCATCGCTTCTATCCAAACACGCTCGTGCGCGTCTCAAGCGTGCCGAGGCAGGTCGGCAGCCTCCACCGACGCAAGCGCAAGCCGCCGAGACTGCACGCAATGCAGGTCTCGCAAAACCTGTTGCCGGCCTCGACCCGGCGTCATTTAAAGCATTCAAGATGATGCAACGCATGGGTTATTCTCAAGGCGACACGTTGGGTGTTCAAGAAACGTTTGCTAAAGATGCACTGAAAGAACCGCTTGCGCCGTCCGTCTTGCTCGGCCGAGGCGGACTGGGTCTCGCCGCTGAGCAGAAACGGGCTTTCTTAGCGGCAGCAGAACAGAAAGTTGCTTCAGAAGCGACCGAGACGAGCGAGTTCCGTGCCGCTGTGCGCACTGACAAAGAAACGCGCCGACTTGAGGGACAATGCCATGCTGCACAGGCGGTATTGGAGCGACTCGAGGTGGATGCATTAGGTGAAGACGTTGTGGCTGCACAGAAGCAGGTCAATGTATTGTGGCGATCGCGACGACGGCATCGAGAGGAAAAAGAACGCGAGAGACTGATCCGGCAGCAGATGCTGGATCATGCCATGACGTTTAGTCATCGTCAATTCAACGAAGACGATGTGCCACTGCCGCCATCTTCAACTGCATTGCGATTGTCAACAGAGACTACAGCACATGAAGAAGATGGAATTCAAGACGCGGCGGAAGCAATGGAGCGACGGAGACGACTTCGAGCGCAAGTGATTGAAACAGACGAAGCGGAAGAAGAGGCTGATCTGGAGCTCGAGGCGTTTCTAGCGCTTGATGTGGCTGATCAACTGGAACAAATCCTGGAGCATCTACGGGAGCGATATAGCTACTGTTTCTGGTGTGGGCATCGCTATAAGGATGGAGCTGAGCTTGCTGCGCTGTGCCCTGGGTTAGCTGAGGAGGATCACTAGTTCTAACTAGTTCTTCCTTAGTTATAACAGTAGTTCTATCAGTAGCATATAGTCTGGCTCATAGCCTGTGCTGAATGTTCCATCCACTTCTTCCACTCTTTCCTTCTCCTCACAAAAAAAAGAAAACGCAGGCTCACAACTCACAAGGCGCCGCTTCATCCCTCTACCCGTCCAAGCCAAGCGCATTCACACAGAGACACGCATGGTTCGCGATACAAAGCTATACGATACACTCGGTGTCGATCCAAGTGCCAGCGAGTCGGTAGGTTCCTCTCTATCCTGCCCTATCGCATTGAGAATGCCGATGACTAACCGCACAGGACCTCAAAAAGGCGTACGCATCTCTCTCTAGGCCCTTCGTACGACCTAGAAGACTAACCAGACAGATACCGCAAGCTCGCGCTCAAGTACCATCCCGACAAGAACCCCGACGCCGGTGACAAATTCAAAGAAATCAGCCACGCCTATGAAGTGCTCGCCGACAGCAACAAGCGTCAAATCTACGATCAATACGGTGAAGAAGGTCTCAGCAATGGCGGCGGCGGCGGCCATGGCGGCATGAACCCGGAAGATTTGTTTTCACAATTCTTCGGCGGTGGCATGTTTGGCGGTGGTGGCGGCAGGCAGCAGCAGCGGGGTCCACAAAAGGGTAAAGATCTATCGCATGTGCTCAAAGTGACGCTGGAAGACCTCTATGTCGGTAAAGTCTCCAAACTCGCTTTGCAAAAGCATGTGCTCTGCAAGGCGTGTGACGGACGGGGTGGTAAAGAAGGTGCCGTGAAGAAATGTACAGGCTGTGATGGGCAAGGTGTCAAGATGATGATGCGACAGATGGGCCCTATGATTCAACGTTTCCAGACGGTCTGTCCAGACTGCAGTGGTCAAGGTGAGACGTGCAAGGAAAAGGACAAGTGCAAGGAATGCAAGGGCAAGAAGATTGTCAATGAACGGAAAGTGTTGCAGGTGCACATTGACAAGGGCATGCAGCACGGCCAACGGATCGTCTTCAACGGCGAGGGAGACCAAGCGCCGGACACCATTCCAGGCGACGTCATCTTTGTGCTTGAACTCAAGGAGCACGACCGTTTCCAACGCAAGATGGACGACCTCTTTTACGAAGCGCACATTGATCTCTTGACTGCGCTTGCCGGTGGCAAAGTCCTGATTGAACATCTCGACAACCGATTCCTCGAGGTACCCATCCCAGCAGGCGCCGCCATCAAGCCGCAAGATTTGCGTGTCGTTGAGGGACAAGGTATGCCCTCTTTCAGGCATCATGACTGTGGCAACCTCTATATCCGATTCGTCATTGATTTCCCTTCAAAGGATTGGACGACACCAGACAAGATTGCCATGCTCGAACAAGTCTTGCCTGCTCGACCAAAAGTCAAGTTGCCAAAGGGAGCCCAGGCAGAGACGTGTGAGATGGAAGAGATTGATCCGATGCAGGAGGCTCGGGCGGAGGGACATGCCGCGAATGGTCAGGATGACGATGAGGAAGGGGAAGGTGGACCCGGCGTCCAATGCGCCCAGCAGTAATCTCCATCCATCGTCCTTCAAGTGCATCCAGAGTAAGCAAAGCTTCATAGATCTGTCATTCGTTGAGCGTGTTTGTCCTCGAGCGTGTTTCATCGCATCGCTTTGACTTGATATGTCGTGGACATCGACACTACTACAATACACGATCGCTACAACCAAGTCGCGCTATGCGGCGCTTGCTCCATCTTGCGCTCTTCTCTCTCTACGCAGCCGCACCCGCCTCTGAGCTCCCTTCTACAATCCACATCCTCCACGTCAACGACGTCCACGCCCATCTCGATGAATTCAACCCTTACGGCGACGACTGCGCCCTCAGCAGCCTCACCACCTCTGCGCTCGCTGAATCAGAACGTAAAACAGCTGGACAGTGTCGTGGCGGGTATGCGCGACTCAAGGCGCAGATTGACAGCCTGCGTGCAGCGCATCCACACAACACGCTCGTTCTGAATGCAGGCGATGAGTTTCAAGGGACGTTGTATTATACCTACTATAAAGGCGCCAAGACGGCCGAAGTCCTCAATCGCGTTGGCTTTGATGCTGTAACGTTGGGGAATCATGAGTTTGACGATGGACCAGAGCATCTGGCTGCTTACCTTCAAAACTTGACGGCACCGATCGTGTGTGCCAATGTCGAGACAAGTGTTGCGGCTTTGCAAGATGCGCTTGTACCGACGCTAGAACTACCAAAGCTCGGCGTTGCAATCATTGGGTTGCTGACGCCTGAAACGGAAGCCGTCAGTTCACCGGGACCAGACGTCCAATTCAAAGAGCCAATCGACGTTGTGCAGCCGCTGATAGATGCGCTCCGAGCGCGTGGCTACAAGCGTATCTTGGCATTGACACATATCGGCTATCACCAAGACCAGGCGCTCGTCAAGGCAACGCGTGGCTTGAGTCTAGTTGTTGGCGGGCATAGCCATACGACACTCGGCGACGTGCCCAATTCGCAAGGTCCCTACCCGACTGTTGTGCAGGACCTCGATGGCATCGATGTGCCTATTGTCACAGACGGCAAATGGGGCGCAAGCTTAGGCTACCTCGAAGCCACCTTCAACGAACAAGGACGCGTGGTGGCCTATACCGGCCAACCCATCCAACTTTCACGCGATGCACCGCAAGACACGACCCTCGAAGCCGACATCAAAGCTTGGAAACAACCCTTTTGGGATTACGCCTCGCGCGTTGTTGGCTTTGCCAAAAAACCCTTTTCACACGTCACCTGTCAATTCACAGAATGCTCGATTGGAAACCTCGTGGCAGACGCCATGCTCGATGCGCATCCCACAGCGGAGGTTGCCATGACGAATGCTGGTGGACTTCGCGCTGGGTTTGGGCACGGCAATATTACCCGCGGTGAAGTCATGAATGTGCTCCCTTTTGGCTCGGCGCTCGTCGAGATTGTCTTGAAGGGCAAAGCACTCTGGCAGACAATGGAAGGCATCGTCAGTTGGGAGAATCAGCAGACGGGTCATGAAATCACCAGTTTTGCGCAAGTGGCCGGTATGCAGATGGTTTACTCGAGCACGCGGCCGAAGGGTGAACGTCTGGCAAGTCTCAAGATTCAACAGCACGCTCGAGACGGTCAAGAGGCTGCAAGTTGGCAGGACGTGGATATGGAGGCTTCTTATACAGTTGTTACGCTTGACTTTATGGTTGGCGGCGGCGACTATTGGTGGTCTGAACCCGTTGACTTTGTGCGTCAGGAAAAGGTGGATGAAGTGCTCGTCTCGTTTATCCAAAAACGCAAAAGTATCGCACCAAAGCTTGACGGACGTATACGCGATACAAGTCTGAAGGGTATGGCCAAGGGCTTTGCAGAGCCGCTCATTCATTTCGGACACGACCTCTTTGAGCTGTGGTAAGATCATCTTCCCTCGAAAGATCTTAAGCTAACAGACGACTCAGGTTCATCTCCTTTGGCAATTGGCAACATCACGGTCTCCAGGCACTTGAAGTCGGCACGCATCACTTTATTCATCAGCTCCTCGTTTAGATGGTCTTCCTTTCAGCAATGGCATTCTTATTTGATTTTACTTTGATACACAAAGCAGGCAGTTGTATACCCGTCAGCCTCCAATCCGGTCGGATATGCCGATAGCTGCCTGCGACGGCGACAGGGGCTATCTGATCCCTGCCCAGCACCCCTGGCCACATGTAGGCCCATGCGCCCCTGCGCCCAGAATCTAGATAAGTATGCAAAAAGACGATCTGCAACGCCGTCAATTCTTTGCGTTGCTTCGTGCCTTGGTCAGGATCACAGCCGAGCAAGAACGTGCGCCATGCGGTGCTGGATATTCTTGGCGCTTCTTTTGCTCAATGCAGCCGCAGCCGGCCCAGCTTCTGACATTCCTACAACACTCCATATCGTCCACATCAACGACATCCACGCCCATCTCGATGAATTCAACGCTGCT
Source organism: Protomyces inundatus (assembly GCA_003717165.1). Lineage (NCBI taxonomy): Eukaryota > Fungi > Ascomycota > Taphrinomycetes > Taphrinales > Protomycetaceae > Protomyces > Protomyces inundatus. Next base: position 90,524 of record QXDR01000216.1, on the reverse strand, counting down.
GGCGATGACTGCAGCGAAACAGAGCGTCAAACAGAAGGTCAATGTAACGGCGGGTATGCGCGCATCAAGGCGCAGATTGACAAGCTACGTGCAGCGCATCCCGACAATATCCTCGTCGTCAACGCCGGTGATCAGTTCCAGGGTACCATGTTTTATACATTCTACAAGGGTGCCAAGACGGCTGAGATTCTCAATCGCGTGCGCTTTGATGCCATCACGCTTGGTAATCATGAATTTGATGATGGGCCAGAGCATTTGGCCGCATACCTGAGAAAGTTGACGTCGCCTGTCGTTTGTGCCAATGTTGAGACGAGCATCGCGGCTTTGCGCGATGCACTGGTTCCGACACTTGAGCTGCCAAAACTCGGCGTTGCCATCATCGGCTTGTTGACAACCGAGACGAAAACAGGCAGTTCAGGAGGGCCAGATGTAGACTTTCTTGAGCCAATCAAGGTGGTCCAGCCGCTCATTGACAAGCTTCGAGCGAAAGGATATAAGCGCATTCTGGCGTTGACCCATATCGGCTTTGATGAAGACCAAGCGCTCGTCAAGGCAACGCGCGGCTTGAGTCTTGTGGTCGGTGGAGATAGCCATACCCGGCTCGGAAATGTGCCAAGATCGGAAGGGCCGTATCCCACAGTCGTCAAAGACCTCGATGGCATTGGCGTGCCAATTGTGACCGATGGCCAATGGGGCATAACGCTGGGCCATCTCGAAGCAACCTTTAACGAGGAGGGTCGCGTTATTGCTTATGCCGGTCAACCCATTCCGCTTTCGCGCGATGCGCCAAAAGATGCTGCACTTGAAGCCGACATCAAAGCTTGGAAACAAGCCTTCGTGGACTATGCCTCGCAAGTTATCGGGTATGCCGAAGAACCGTTGCTTAGAACCAACTGCAAGTACACAGAATGCCAGATCGGTGATTTGGTTGCTGACGCCATGCTCGAAGCGCACCCCGCTGCTTCCATTGCCCTTGTGAATGCTGGTGCGTTTCGTGCAGATTTGCCACATGGCCGTATTACCCGTGGCGCCATCCTGAAAACACTACCTTGGGGCTCACAACTCGTGGAGATTGTGCTGACCGGCAAAGCGCTCTGGCAAATGTTTGAGGGTATCGTCAGCAGTGAGAATCAGGAAACAGGCGAACAAGTGACGAGCTTTGGGCAAGTGGATGGCGTTCAGATTGTCTATTCCAGCAAGCGGCCAAAGGGCCAGCGTCTTCAAGCTCTCAAGATTCAGCGGAAAAACCTTTCGGCACGTATGGCAGCGATGTGGCAAGATGTGGATTTCAAAGCATCGTATACACTCGTCACCCTCGACTTCATAGCTTCCGGGGGCTGCAAGTTTCTGGCTGCGATGTCTGGCTTCGTGAGTCATGAACCGGTGGACGAGGCTGTCGTGTCCTATATTCAGAAGCACCAACGTGTTTCTCCCAAACTCGATGGACGTATACGCGATACGGGGCTCGGGGGGACTGCTACAGGCTCGGCAGAAGCGCAAATTTATCCCGAACCTTGTGATCTGGATCTGTTTCGTTGAGGGGCTAGTGTGCCGAAAAATTGGACTGATGGCCAGCACATGTGTTTTCCGTTCTGGCGATTGACAAAAATTCGGTCTGCCTACAGTACACTTGAAGATGGGCATCAATCGAGCGGCTCTCTATAAATGGCGGTCGTCTGTAGATGGCTTTGACCTTGTTTGTAACTCAGGCTTCGATACAAGGATACAAGTACATATACCATCGTAGTGCCCCCTGAGACATTATTACAGCTTTGCTTTGATGCTCTGCAGCCAGCTCTGTTGACCAGATTGCCGCTCACCCACTTGAATGACAATAACGGCGACATCGTCCTCTTTACCGCCATCATAGCGCATACGATGCTGTTTCGCCTCGACGCTGAATGGACCATTCTTTGTCGGCGAGACACCAGCAATCTGTGCTTGCTGTACCAGCTTGGAAGCATTCTTAGTCGCTTCCTTGCCGCTACTCTTGAGCCAACCGAGCGCCTCTTCCAGAAAGACGTTGTCAAAAAAGCCATCCGTGGCGAGAACGACTGTATCCCCCGACTTGAGCTGAAAGGTTTGCAAGTCTGCATCTGCCGGCTTGTTCTCCAGCTGGCCTGGCCGACGCATGGCATCTGGCATCTTGGCAAGCTGATAGGGCGCGTTGAAGAAGTATGTCTGTGGTGTCGATGCATACAACACTTTACCCTCGCGCGCGATGAAGTAGCCAGAGTCACCGAGATTGGCCAGTGACAATTTTGCCGTCGCCGTGTCAAGACTCGCCACAAGGGCCGTTGCTGAGCCAAGCTTGATGGACGAATCCCGTTGCACGGCTTGATACGCATTTTGTAGAATCTCCGCTGGCGTTGCAGAACTTGCAGTTTCTTTGCGACACGCTGTCAGCGCATGCTCTGCTAGGCCACGTGAAAAGACGCTGGGATCAACGCCCATATCTTGCCATCCACCGACACCGTCCATGACGCCGACCCAGAGCTTATTTGCCTGCTTGCAGACGAAAAAGGCATCCTCGCCTGCCGGTAGCGTATTGGCACCATCAGCAGCTGTGCTCGCTGGCTCGCTACCGACTGCTGCTGCTTTACCCGGTTGAGAGGGACGAGCACGGCGTTTCGGAACCGCTGATGCGCCGACAGAGCATGAAAAGACAGCAGCGGCAGCACTTGTAGCAAGTCTTGTATTGGAGTATGGCCGCATGCTTATGCGAGATGGAAGAGCTGGCTGGCGGAGCAAAGAACGGCTAGACTTTTGCAGCGTTGTTCGTGAAGCAGAAGCGGGCAATTGGAAGAGCGATCTTTGCAACGCGACCTTCGAGCAAAACATACAGTCACTGCTAGCAAACGCTGATAGAGCAAAGGCGAGGAGCTCGGGAACTACAGAGAACGGTGTTGCTGATCGCGTGCCGGCCGAGGGTGTCAAGTTTATGTTCAACGCGTTGTGAAGATGCGACCCGAGGCGTGAGAGAATTGAACTTTGTGCCTGCATCACGTTCGCGTTCGTCGCTGCCGCACTGCTACTGACTACTCTAGTGCGTGGCACTGCGTGCTGGTGCAGCCATCCAAAAGCTTCAAGCTCTCAGTGTGAGTCCGCACTTCGTCTTCTCCCTACACGATCGATCGACGAGACGCGCTTTGCGAGAGACTGTCTGCTTAGACGCGGTAACCTTGACCGAGGCAGCAGAACTCTTTTTGATCGCAAGGATCATCTAGATCAGAGAGCACGAGTACATGCACAGCTGTAGGGCATTGTCGGACTGTAACGATTGATCGAGGCGTGACTGTCGCCAAAATATAACATCATGTGCAAACGGGCAACCCCTGAAACGTGCACCATTTTGAAAGGCCACGAGCCGCAAAAGTACGAACGCTCTACCTTCAGCTGAAGTTGTTGTCAGACACCGACTCCCAGACAGGCAAATGAGCTCATCTCAATCCTGGAGGCGAGTTCCCTTCTTGGACACTACGGCACCTATCTTGGAAGGCCCTTCGAACTGGTTTTATTGGAACGCGTATATCGAGGATATCCTCCAAATTGACGACTACTGGGAAGCAATTGAGACTCTTTTGCACACTCCAGCCACAGTTCAAGTGAGCGATACAACGGCTCCTATTCTTGCGGAGCTGATGGTCATGGACAAGAAGGTCCACAAGGCGCTGATGGGCTGCATTGACGAAACACCGTACATGCTGGTGGCAGGGAGCAAGTCGGCAGGAGAAGTACTGACACGTTTGAAACACGCCTATGCCGACCACAAAGATCACTCGCTCAACAAGGCTGGCGAAAAGACGCGATCAAACAAGCGTGTCAAGCTCTACGAGCGTAACGATTCCCGGACTTCGCAGCATGAACGAAGTGACCGGGCCGTGACGAAGCAACAAGACCCAAAGAGATGGAAGTGATGTGCTCACGGAAAGTTTCTCATCGATCGACTTCTGCAGCTATAGACCTCTTCCACAATCTAGTATCAATTATTGAGGCACATACCTACCCATGGTGCGCATTTATTTTTCTCTACACTCTAGCTAGCGCATGGCCATGAAATGCTTTATGCTTGTGGAAAGACCGGCCAATGAGAGAGCAGCTCTGTGTCTGTGCGGCGCTATGTCCGATATCGTTCTTCAAGAGCGCTCTGAAATGTGAAGACTTATTATGACAGACCGTTTGCTTGTTCATAGACAGAGCACAGCTTTGTAATGACCAATGACTCGGAATGAGATTGGAGTCTTAGGGAAGCTCAGCCTCGCACAGGGACCTAGTTACCAATGCCCCTGCAGATCAGTCATGACGCTGGCTTCAAAAACCTTGTTCTGCTGATGATCACGACAGAGAGGGCAAATATGAACGACTCAGTCGGATAGACCCATGCTGCCCCTCAAAGAGCTTATTGTACGCTTCGAGCTGAGGCCGTGGCCAAGTACGAGAGCAGGAGCGCATGCACGCGCCGTTTTTCGTGACGGACTCGAGCCATCGCGTCGAACCCAGGCAATTGAGGCCGTGATTCGAGGCTGTTCAGGAAGCCGTTGCTATCTTTGAATCCTTCTGGAGGCTCGCGGAAGCTCCATTGCCCCAGGCCCCCAGTCGCAGGCTCTCAGCCTCACGGGAGGTTGCGGCCTGTGCCGTTTGCGGTTGAAATGTTCGTGGTTGGCAGTTGGAAGCGCAGAAATCGCATCTGAGACAAGTCAACTGCCCAGCCTTCTTCATCTCAGACACCCGCCCGCCACCAGGCTGCCACGGACCACGGTCCATTGCCATTGGACTGGTCTATAGCTACCGCATGTCAGCGCAAGCTTCTCAAGGGCGGGCAGTCGGCCGGCTGGCTGTCATGGTGTCTGTACACTGTACAGTACAGAAGCCTGGTCTTCCGTCACTGGCGGACAATGGAAAGGCCTAGACAAGCGTCTTCAGAAACCTTCTATACTAGTTGTACTCGCACACACGCGGCGGAGCCTTCGTCGCGATTCGTTTTATATGCGCTAGCAGACGCACTGATTCATCGACAAGTATACTCACTCAGCTACACGAAGCATCTTTCCGGCGAACGAATTGCGCACCTTTGATATTCGCGACACTGTTCTACATACTATCAGCGTCTGCTGGAGCTTGCGACTGGCGAACTTTCAAATCATTCAGACTCGATTCATTTCGCTGTAGGGTCCATGACAGACGCCTCGCAACTGAGCGACAGGGCAGTTGATGCCATCAACGACGCTGGTATCGCTGTTGCGAGCGTCTCGCTAGCTGTCGGCGGCCTCATTCTGATCATCATTGCGATACAGTACTATCGATTCCCGCAATGCGTCAGAAAGATTTGTTCAAACGGTCCAACGTTATTGCTCGGCGCAAGCTTGGCTGCTTCGATTCCCTTTTCAATCTGCTGGATCATTTCCTGTTCAGGAGCTTCACACAATCAAGGAATCTGCAAATCAGCAATGTGGGGTATCATCTTCTTTCTCAACATGATCGCTGGCTCGCTCAGTCTGATGCTAGTCCAGTGCGCCCTTCTCCTTTCGCGCTGGGGCAAATTTGCGACCCGGCGATATATGTTGCTCTGGTTCGGCTTGGTTGTGCTCATCTCATTCGCCCTCAGCTTGGTGGGCATCATCATGAACAGGTTTGGCTACTTGGAGGAACAAGATACATGCTGGGTGGTGACATATCAGCGGTACTCAAATCCCCTTGATGAAATGCGGGCAAATTACGCCATGCTGAGCATTATTCTTTATGGACCTCTTTGGGGTTCTCTGATCCTGGATGCAGGTCTCTTTGCCTATGTCATTTTTAGGCTTAACTACGTCTGGGACGCCCGTCGAGGTATTGACCGACGCTCACGCGAATCGGTCTCGAAAGCCATCACTCGTCGCGTCGCATTCATTCCACTTGGTATCAGCATGCACACACTGCTCGTCATTGGCGGCGACCTACCTATTGAGTATTCGACAAAAACTGGGCGTTTTGTCAGCTACCTGTGCAATTACATTGGCTTTTCAAGTTTTACCATCTTTGTCGCCATTTGCGCCGTCTTCATCGACCCGAGCTTCCTCCGAATCTGCCGTCTCAAGCGCAGCACCGTAGACGAGCCCTCGACTTGCGCCAGTGCACACCCGATGAAGCAAGATGAAGAATCGTGTGCCGCAAGCGTCCATATCACCGACGGCAAGATTGACGCAGACGACCTTCCAATTGCATACGAATTACAGCTGCAATTGCCGCAGACACCATTTGAGTTTACACAGTCGCAAGTAGCGAAACCACAGCCCAAGCGCGTGCACAATGCACCACAAGCGCCTCCGCTGTTACACCGCCCAAGCTCCATGCAGGCAGCCTTTCTCAAGGTCGAGAACTCGACTGGTGCAAGTGAGTACGGTCGCAGTTTGCGATCGCTGACACCTTCACCACGGCCTGCTAGTCTGCCTGAGGTGCTGCCACTCGGCCGGCAGGTCTTCATTATGGTTGGCGGCGACGAGCAGCCCGTTGTGACACATATGTCGGCGACCGCAGCTGCCACCTCGAGTGACTCGAGTGACATGCCAGGTGTACCGTTGCCAGGCGGACCTATTCTACCGTCACCGACGCGACGGGCTTTCTTGGCGGAGCAGAGTCCAACGGATCGCTCGTTCGACTCAACGCCGTCGCCGCAACGCCCGTCCTCTTAATTCCTGCTAGATAAGCTCAATGAATTTTACGACACAAGCCACCACCATTTACATTTTCAATGCGTCAATTACAAGTACAAACCATAGTCTAGATAGAGCCTGTTGGCTACTAAACTTTCCTCATCTCGATCGACTCAGAATTTCGCATATCCTTGGGATCGCTTCAGATCGCGCATGCCTTGATCGAACTGATCAACCGAAGCGCGACAATCACTCTTGGCCCGAATCGCTTGCGCCTCCTCCATCTTGCTTTCGATATACGCAATGCGCGATGTATTGGAAGGATGCGTGCTCAAGAATTGCGGCACTTGACCTTGGGCTGCTTGCTCCATGCGCTGCCAAACAGCTTTTGCTTCATTCGGGTCAAAACAGGCTTGAGCCATGAGACGCAAGCCGATGTAATCTGCCTCGGTCTCCATGTGTCGCGAGTAGGGGTTATCGAGCGCAAGTGTTGTGATGCCACGTCCAAGGCCCATCGCTAAATCACCCGAGCCGGTGACTTGTGCAAGAACGAGCGTGAGGCCAAGCGTCAAGACTTGCGAGATGGGACTCATCGACATTTGCTCTGCAGTGTGACGCGCGACTTGATGACCAATCTCATGACCGAGGACACTCGCAAGCCCATCGGGCGTCTTTGCAACTGGAAGCAATCCGCTAAACACAAAAATCTTGCCACCTGGAATGACAAAGGCGTTTGCTTCAGGTGAGTCAATCACATGGACTTCCCAGTCAAGACCTTGCAAGCCTGACACGCGGATCAGCCGTTTGGCCACGGACGTGACGAGTTTTGAAGAAGGATGTGAAGGGCCGAGGACTTTCCCGCCAAACTGCTGCATGATCGCCGCATACGTCTCTTGGGCTGCTGCCGTTTCAGTCTGTGCAGAAACATTCATAAAGCGTCGGCGGCCTGTCAGCTCTACCTTTTCAAGGTGCGTGACATAGTATGCCGAGCCACCGACGACCACGATACCGCCTCCATACTTGAAGAGCGGTGTTTTCCAGACTGGTTTGCCGCTGCCGCCTTTGACGGATTGAGCAAAGCGTTGGTAGAGCATGCGTTGGACGCGAGGATCAATTTGAGCATGGCATCGAGTCGATGTTACGAAAGAGCGGCTGGCGCAGCGGCTTGCATGCGCTAGTCTTGTAGATGGAAGCATTGAGCGATACATGGAGCTTGTAAACATGATATCAAGCTGATTAAGCTAGTCAAGCCAATGGTCCTCAGCTAGGTACTTATGCTAGACTTGGTTGTGGCTGGCATGACGACGATTGAAAAGAGACAGTCACAATACAGACGCTAAAACGACAAAAGACGCTTGGATAAGCTACTGCTTCTCAGTGCCTTCGATACCGAGTGATGACGTCCTAGCCAGCGCAGGCTGTATCGCATTTGGCAGAGCATGTTGCGGCTCATGTGATGGCAGCTGCAGGCTATACCCACTCATCGAGCGCTGCCCCGTACTCAAGCGCTCCGAGTCACGCGCCTCTTCCTGCTCTCTCGGCAACATGCTGCGATAGTTGTACAAGCTACCCGCGAGAGAAGTACTCGTCCTAGGTCCCGTGGCACTTGAATCGCCCATGCCCGTCATGCCTGGCAATATATTTGCAGCAGAAGGTTGTGTATGGCCCGACTCGAAGGAGTTCCGTGCCGAGCCTGGCGCCAGAGCACGCATACTCGCTTGTGTATCAATACTACGACGTCGACGCCGTGCTTTCGAGCTCGAAGCAAGAGTCAGCATACTTGCATTGTCGGCGGCGCCGGTGCCCATGATGCCGCGTGCCGAGAGGAGCGAGGCCGGTGCTGGATGGAGTTGCGTCGGCTGCGTCTCGACAGTGCGACCGGTAAAGATGGATGGAATGGGTGATTCTTTTGAAGAAGAGTGGGTTGAGGTGAGTGGGCTCGGCAGGCGCCCGTCATCTGCATCGGGGAATCCGTCGTCGTCTTTGCCGAGTCGTGGTGTCTCTAGCATATCTTCATCTTGAGAAATCCTGCCCTCGATGGGCGTCTTCTCTTGGCCAAACTCAGACTCCTCCATATCCTCAGCGTGTGTGTGATCGGAAAGCGAAAGGCCCGACTGCGCGCGACTCAGGCGTGACTCGTGCGGCTGGCCTGGCACTTCCACATTCAACACGGCAGCATTGGACGATACGCTAGGCGCGCGCGTGGAGATGGTTGGTCTCAGACTCGATGCATCTGTGCTGAGTGCTTCCTGTGAATCACCCGACTGTTGTAATGAGAGGAACGGCGCCCCATGCACGGAGGAAGCCGGTGTGGAGCTCTGTGTTGCGCGCCCGCCAGCAGACGAACGACTGGCCGGTGTATGATTCTGAGCGGCCGTGCGCTTGTAGAGCTTGGAAAGCCAGCTGAAACGGCTGGCAGTACTCTTCTGCCTTGGCTGGATGACACTGGCCATGCTTCTTTGCGCTCGAGTTAGAGGAAGAGGATGTTGACAAGTTGAGGGTGGTTGGTGTGGATGGCGCGTGAAACAAGCAACGACACAATCGATTAACGCTCTCTAGAGAGCTGCATCACTGCTAAAGAAAGGCGCAACAGTAGACAAAAGCAAAGTCAAGACATCGAGATCGTCAGTATGAGCTCAAAGTACCAATACAATGTCGACATGTCCTGTGGCGCATGCAGTAGCGCCATCAATCGCGTCCTGACAAAAATGGAAGGTACGTGGCCTCGTTTGGTGCGCGCAGGTGATATAGACTGACCGTTAGGCGTCGAAAATATTGACATCAGCCTGGAGAAGCAGACAGTACTCGTGACGGCAGATGCGAGCAAGGGCGCCACGTATGATGCTGTCTTGGAGAAAATCACAAAGACAGGGCGGCCCGTCAAAGGTGGCGAGACATTGAGCGCTTGAGGTTTATCAAGCATATCGTCAGGCTGCTGATAAGTACTTGGCCAAGGCAATTATGCATACTTTTTGCTTCACGTAACAGGAACCCGAGTATCTAATAAACGATCTTGTCAAAGTTCACTGTGCTTGCTTCTCCTGCATCGAGCCCGACCATTTACATCATGAAGCTACACGCCTTCCTTTAGCGCTTCAGCGAAGCCCGGCGCCGTGCATTGCCCGTGATGTGCCGGTGTTGCGCATCTCGATATTCTTTGCCGCCTGATGGTCGTTTTCCACAGACGTCGAGTGAACAGAAATAGCAGCCTTCGAGCATAAAATTGAGCATGTCTTTTCTTGAAGCGAGCATATAGTCTGCACAATACGCCATCACAATTACAAGTCAAAAGCTATCTATAGCTCTGCAATGAGCCATGTATAACATCAGCGGCATCTGGGCTGACTTACCCCTTTTTGATATCTATCGGCCCGAACTCCACAAATTTCAGCAGATCGTCCACCACACCTCAAGCTCAAACTCATGGGCTGCTGTATATAAGTACTAAGTAGAGATCCCGGGAATCTGCTGCAGCGACCCTCGCCATCTCTGCTTCGAAATGCCAATGAAACGCCCAGCTGAGGGTGCTCATCCAGCAAGACCTCGACAGATGCAGGAAACAGATTCGCTGCTCATCCGTGGTCACAGCGCATTCACGTCAAGGCCACTTGCGAAGCCTGATGCCATGATTCAAGGTCAGAACTGGCGCATCACCATACTGCATGCTGGTGTCCTTCGGCTTGAATGGTCTCCTGTCGCTTCTGACTTTGAAGACCGCGCGTCCACCTTTGCCATCTATCGAGACTTGGAAAAGCCCGCTTTTCAAGTCTTGAAGGACACAGAGGACCTGATCGAGCTCAAAACGGACCGCTTCCGGCTCTCTTATAATAAGAAGCCGTTTTCACCAGCTGGTCTTTTCGTCAGTATCACAGGCGAAATGTTTCCCTGGCGCTTTGCAGAGCAAGATTCAAGGCTCACGAACCTCGGTGGCACAGCGCGCACGCTCGACGAAGTAGACGGACGCATGCCCCTCGGCCCTGGCATCCTATCGAAAAATGGCATTGCTTGCTTGGATGACTCCGAAAGTATGCTCTTTACAGACGATGGATGGATTGCACCTCGAAAAGAGAGCTGTCCAACAGGCGCTACAGCCTCCACGCAACGCCAAGACCTCTACATCTTTGCCTTTGGACGCGATTATTATGACGCACTCAAAGCATTCTATGCCATCTCTGGTCCACAGCCAGTCATTCCACGCTGGGCACTTGGCAACTGGTGGTCACGCTATCATCCTTACAGTCAACACGAGTATCTTGAACTCATGGACCAATTTAAATGGCGTGAAATACCACTGAGCGTCGGTATTCAAGACATGGACTGGCACAGGGTGCACGACGTGCCAAAGGAGCATGGCAGCGGCTGGACAGGCTACTCGTGGAACAAGAATCTCTTCAAGGACCCCAAAGCATTTGTTGCCGCGTTGCATCAACGTGGCCTCAGGACGGCACTGAATGATCATCCTGCCGATGGTGTTCGTGCATTCGAAGACGCTTACGCTACGTGTGCAAAGTTTATGGGTCTACCTGCAGACAGCAAAGAGGCAATTGAATTTGACGTGATGGATCGTCGCTTTGTCAAGATGTATTTTGACGTCTTGCGTGCCGGTATCGAGAAGCAGACGGGTGTTGACTTTTGGTGGCTCGACTGGCAGCAGGGTCCTTTTGCCAAGCAGCATGGTATTGACCCCCTCTGGGTCTTGAACCATTTCGACTATCTCAGCAATGCCAAACATGGTCATCCTCCCCTTTCCTTTTCGCGCTTTGCAGGACCTGGTAGCCATCGCTATCCGGTTGGGTTCTCTGGCGACACCATCGTGACGTGGGCATCCCTTGCTTTTCAGCCTGAGTTCACAGCGTGTGCGTCCAACATTGGCTATGGCCTCTGGTCGCATGACATTGGCGGACACATGTTTGGCAAGCGTGATGATGAGCTCGCGGCACGCTGGGTCCAACTTGGCGTTTTTTCACCCATCAATCGTCTTCACTCCACTTTGTCTGACTTTAACCGCAAAGAACCTTGGTTGTTTGACCTCGAAGCTGAGAAAACCATGACGGCGATGCTCAAACTGCGTCACCAGCTGGTGCCGTACATTTTCAGCATGGTGGTACGGGCTTCCCAGGATCATATTCCTATTGTCGAGCCATTGTATTATCGATCGCCGCATGATGAGCGGGCTTACAAGTATCCCAATGTCTTTTACTTTGGCACAGATTTGCTCGTGGCGCCTATCACGGCACCCCGCAATGCCGTCACAAGACTCGGTCGTGCCGATGTATGGCTACCGCCTGGTCGCTGGCTGGATCTCATGACGGAGTGTGTCTATGACGGCGATGTCGAGTTGGCGTTGCATCGGCCCTTTGACCAGATTCCCGTCTTGGCCAAAGAGGGTACAATCCTCGTGGTGGATCCGATGGGTGACCTTGTGCTCGGCGCTTTGGCCAATATCCACGCTGGCTATCGCAAGAGCAAGGTCGTCAATGGATGTCCTTGGCCGGATGTCTTGCACGTCTGTGTGATTCCCGGCAAGGACGGCGAGGCTTTCTATTACGAAGACAACGATGGCAGCGACCAGCTGGGCGAACCCGTCACGTTGGAACCTGTGCGATTTGTTTGGAATCAAGAGAATGCGAGACTGCTCATAACAACGCCAAAGACATTCTATACGGAGGGACGCTTGCTGACGCTGTGTGTCGTTGGCTGTTCGCCACAGGCAGATGCGCTGCGCAACATCAAACTTGAGCCTGGCGCGAGCCAGCAATTCCATTTCGGTAAACCTATGGATTGGAATGGGGAAGACCCTTGGCCAGCACTTCAGCAGAATGATTCAGTTGCTCGATGCTTTGACATTTTGGACCGTGCTCATACAGAGTTTGCTGCAAAGCAAGCGCTTCTGGCTATCCTCAAGTCGGACAAACCTCTGGCCAACTTGGTGAGTTGCATTCAAGCTGCTGAGGCTGATCAAGCGCTGAAAGAGGCAGTTTTGGAGATTTTGCTTGCTTCGGAGAATGAGAGTATAGATGGACATGAGTAGATAGAGCAAGGTAGATGACGTCCATCTGAATTCTGTTCGCTCACTTTTTCCTGGGACTGCTTTCCCAAATCAATTTGTCAACAATGAAATCGAAACTTGCAACACCGACCGCGGACCCTATACAAAGGCAGAGGAGCATACACGAGAACATCCTCATACACCCATCATGTCCGACGTCGATGATTACGATGCCGTCAAGGCCGCCGAGCTCAAGAAGGCACGTTCGTTCCGTCGTTACCAGTACCGCGGCATTGAGCTCGAGGCACTCCTCGACATGTCCTCGGAGCAGCTCATGAGCTTGGTCCACGCCCGCGCACGCAGAAAGTTCCAGCGCGGTCTCAAGCGCAAGCCGATGGGTCTCATCAAGAAGTTGCGAAAGGCCAAGAAGGAGGCTGCCGCCAACGAGAAGCCTGCCGCCGTCAAGACACACCTTCGGGACATGATTATCGTCCCCGAGATGATTGGCAGCATCATTGGTATCTACAACGGAAAGGTCTTCAACCAGGTCGAGATCCGTCCTGAGATGGTCGGTCACTACCTCGCCGAGTTCTCCATCTCGTACAAGCCTGTGCGTCACGGTCGTCCCGGTATCGGTGCCACGCACTCGTCGCGTTTCATTCCCCTCAAGTAGAGCATCTTCAGAGCTCCTTCTTGCATTACCACTCTCAGACACAGTTTCTTACGAGTCTCAAAATACAAATTCCAAAAAATCAAGTCTCTTCCTCACTGTTGTGATGGTTGATTTGTCAAGCCCTTGTGGCTTTTGACATTAAGACACTCTTCTTTCTATTGACTGACCACCCATGCTGTGCATCCTCTATGTTGAGCCGTCGATTCAATATCATGATCATGTACGATGTCTTCGCATGCTTGAACTACTCCGTGTGCCTTGTCATTCTTGCATCTGCCGCTCGTCATTACTTGAATATGTAGAAGTCATAGTCAATTTGTCATCGCATCTATTCATCGTCACGTCGCTTGCGTTGAGCACTTGCGAGGACTTCAGGCCGCACTCTGGGCACTACTCTTCGAGTCACTTCTTTCAAGCTGGATCCTCTTGGCCACCGCCATCTTGCCCTTACGCTTGCCAGCCGTCTTGACCGCATGCTGCTTCCTGCCAATCGGTTCCTCAGGCAGAACCTCGGCCACTAGACACAACTCGACTGGAATGCCAGCCAGCGCCATCTGATCCAACCAAGCAATCTGCGTCTCTGACAGTCGATCACCCGGTCCCTTGACTTCCACAAACAGACACTTTCCAGCGTCAGGATTCCATAGACATAAATCACCAATGCCACCGACACGATGACCATACTCTTCTGCAAACAAGCGACAGAGTTGTGCCAACGGGCGTGGACCCATACAGTGTGCGATGTCGAGCAGGTCTGTCAGGGTATAGCTCCATTGCACGCCGACGCACCATGTTTCACGCGCACGATGTTGTGCATCGACGGCAATTAAAAGATCAGCGGCGCCGCCATTCTCAATCAACGCGAGACGCGTATTGAGCACGCCTGCGCGAGACGGGTAAAACGCATCCGTCGCGAGATCGAGCGGTGCGGTTTGAAACGCCGTTTGAAAGACACCCGGCACAGGTAAAAACAAGAGATCCCAAAAGAGCATGCCGAATAACGTTGTGACGATGGCATTTTCAGAATGAAAACCACGCCAGCCGAGTGTCTCGTAATGCTCGAGCGAGAGTTGCTCCACCGATACTTCATCGCCGTCTTTGCCACGCCAGACTGAGTGTTTCCCAGTCTCTGGATCATCCAAGCGAACGCCAATCACATGCCGTTTTGCAGGCTTGCGTAGATGAATATGTGAAAAGTCGTGTTGTTGTCGCTTAGGCGTATGCAACTCGCGTTCCAGCCGCACAAGTCGATTCTGTAATGCGTGATGATAAATTTGATGGGTATCCACGTCTTGCAGGCCCGCGATACACGTTTGCAGGGCAAGTCTTTTACTCTTGCGCAAGCCAGCTTCTTCAGTCGGGCCAAGCTTCAGCGGATTATAATGCTGCTCAATCAGTGCTTTGCGATCATACCATTCGCCACGCCGACCGACGCGAAAGATCTTTTGCGAGAGCAGGGCAGTCCAGACTTCATGTTCACGCGCATAGGCATGACGTTTTGCAAAGACGACTGCGGCTTTGAAGAGCAAACGTGTCCAGATCCAGCCAGCTGTGAAGCGACGTGCATAGTATCGAGCGCGGCGCGCATCCATTGCGTCGGTGGCATCCATCTCGACGACGGCGGGCGGAGATTCTTCAAGAGATTGTGCGCATAGCACGAGTGCCTGCCAATCTTCGTAGACTTGATGAAAGACGGAGATGACACGATCGAGCGCTTCTTCAGTCTGATTCGAGCTCAGTTCCATAATAGCATCCACCTCGAATTTGAGCTTGAGTGCCTCTTCATAATCAATCAGAGCCTGACGCGAGGCGAAAATGGTGGAAAGGCGGTCCACCTGATACTGTGGAAAGTTGCGCTTCGAGATGCGTGCAAGAATCAGCGTCGTCAGTGATTTTTCGCTATACTCGCTCGATCGATAAAAGACAAGATGCAGTCGATGAAACAATAAGACCGGGCCTTGCTTGAGGCGAATGAGGTTGCCAACGAGTAATCGAATCCGCGCCATCATCTGGCACGATTTGCGCATGGGTTTGCCTTCAGCACTCTCGCGATCGAGACCTAGGCTGCCAGTCCGCGATAGACCTACTTGTGCCTTACCAACCTGCGACAGCGACGCCAACAATCTGTCCTTGGTCGTTCCTTTGCAATTGTACTCCTTTGCAAGTGTTTTCAGCTCGTCAAGAGACAAGAGAGACAAGAGCTCGTCGAGGGTCGTGATGCAAGAGCCATCTTCAGCAAAGTCTACATGGGGGTCAAGTAGGCCATCACACGCGCCCTGGACATCACTGAGATCACCTTCATAGCCAATCTTGTTGATGCGAAACCAAGCATGTCGCTTCCGTAGAAAGAGGCGCACATAGAGATAGCGCGCCTCATACGGCAGGGCTCGATATTGTGCCAAGGTGAGTAGCTCATCTTCCGAGAAAAGGAACGACTCGAGCTCAAGCACAGTCTCGAGCGCCGTCTCAAAGGCTTGAGTGTATAATGAATCACGGTACCGCATTTTGGTCTTTGGATTAGGTGACAGGGCGACATCAAAGCCCAACTGGCTGATGTTGCCGGGCGTCAGCTCGACATCGTAGCCGAGCTTACTCGCTGTGCGTTTTGGCGTGCTTGGCGCGTCCTCTTCGCGTTTGACGCGTTTTGAGGACGGTGGCGACGCAGGTGGCGACGGGGAGAGCGTTACAAGCGATTGTGCGTCTTCATCGACTGCAGCTTCAAGCTTGATGATCGGTAGCTTCTCATCTAGAGCAGGCGAGTCGAGTAGCTGCTTCATGCTCCATGACCAGCTAAGCAGACATCTACAAAGACAGAGGATGTGATGACGAAGCAATGTATAGCTAGTGCAAGTCCAGGTGAATGCTGCTTGTCTCAGGGTTAGGCAACAACCGCATCGACTTTTCTCCAGAATCACTACGACTCGCAGCACTACCTTTGTGCTACAAAGACTATTCAAATGAGCGGAAGTAGCAGGTACGACGACCGGCGGTCAGACAGACACGGCCGCGACAGTCGAGACACTAGGGATGCACGCGATTACAGCAGCAGCCATCGTAGCTCCAGTGACCGTCATGAACGCAGCGACGACCGACGCGATCGTGATCGATACAGGTCGTCACGCGGCGATGAGGAGGACAGCTATAGACGTTCGGGCGGCGGCAGTAGCAGTCGGCGGGACTATGACGATCGATCGTCTTCATCGCGCAGGGATGAGCATCGCTCTTATGGACGCGAGGAGCGCAGTGGCGGACGAGACAGCTATCGCAGTTCAAGAGAGGAACGGCCTCGTGGCGGACCAGGACGGATGGATGGCGGCTCACATGGCTACAGCGGCGGCGGCGGAAGCTACGACCGTCGTCCTCGTGAACGCGAACGCAGTCGCTCGCCTGTCCGCGCACGCGAACCCACCCCCGACTTGACAGACGTCGTGCCCATTCTCGAACGTAAACGGCGACAGACCATGTGGGATGTCAAGCCGCCTGGCTATGACACGATTTCAGCGGAACAAGCAAAACTCTCTGGCTTGTTTCCGTTGCCTGGTGCGCCACGGGCTGCGGCGCCAGCAGATGCCGAGAAGCTCAAGGCGTTTGTGGAAAAAGGGTTGGCAAACAAGGCTGCTGACTTGCAACCGTCGAGTGCACGCCAGGCGCGACGCGTGGTGATGGCGCAATTACCGCCGTTGACGGAAGAATCTGCACTCGTTGGCTTTGTCAATGATGTGATGCTCAATTTGAATGTCGGCGATCGCGGCAAGATGCCGTGTTTGTCAGCACACATCAACAAGGAACAGGCGTATGCGATTGTCGAGTTGCGTACAAGCGAAGAAGCAACCTGCTTGCTTGCCTTTGATGGTGTCGCCTTCAATGAAGCCAAGCTCGCGATTCATCGGCCAAGAGATTACATCGTGCCTGAAGCACGCGAGAATGAAAAGCGCACAGCCGTCATTGGCCCTGTGCTCGACTCGCCCAGCAAAATCATGATTCGCGGCCTTCCGACGGCGCTTTCGGAAGAACACTGTATCGAGCTACTCAAGTCGTTTGGTGAGCTCAAGGCATTCTTGCTCGTCAAAGAAGGCGAATCGGAAGAATCCAAGGGCTTTGCATTTTGCGATTTCGTCGAGGCGAGTGCCACGGAAATTGCCTGCGAGGGATTGAACGGCATGGAGCTCGGTGAATCGCCGCTCAGTGTGCAAAGAGCTTGCGTGGGAAATATCCAGGTGGCGCCGCCTGTTGCCGGTCTTGCAGCACTTGCGGCACTTGCCGAGTCCGAGGCGCCAATGGATCCGACCAAAGTGCTCGTCTTCTTCAACATGGTCACACCTGAAGAGCTCAATGACCCGAATGAGTACCAGGATATCTTGGAGGATGTGCAGAAGGTCTGTGATGCCACGGCGCCTGTCGTTGACATCAAGATCCCGCGACCGAGCGGTGGGTCCAAGGTCAATCCGGGTGTGGGCAAGGTCTATGTGCGCTTCAAGGAAGAGGCTGGCTGTGCGGCTGCTTTGCGGCGGTTGGCAGGTCGCAAGTTTGCGAATCGGACCATACTTGCGACGTATTACCCTGAGGAGAGTTATGAGGTGGAGGCTTTCTAGACTACAAGTATAGCTCTTCGCATTGTAGTAGACTGCCAAGATCGCCTGCTTATTCCCAGCCAAGTGTGTGATCTGAATGTTTGAACGGATCTCCGCAATGACAGCACACCACAATAGATACGCGACATTCAAGACAACGACTATTCAAAATGCGCGCATTGCTGGCCCTGTTCGCTTTGACAGAGGCCCTCATCCTCAAAGATCCCGTCGCTGAACCTCATTTTGACCTTCATTTTAGTACAGGCCGAATCGCAACCGCTGAGGCCTTCGCCAAACTCCATGGCACACGCGACCAGGCCACTGCTGGCACGTCATCAGAGGACATTCACGCTCAAATCGAATCGCATGGCTTCAAATATCGCTTGATTCATGATGGTCGCGACAAGTATCTATGCGCCGTGCCGAATATTACAGAGGCCCACCGCCAAGCGCAACGCAACAGCGACCGTCTACTCAGCAATACAGAACGTACGGCTGCCCATGCGCAAGAGAAGGATGCCGCCCAAGCAGCAGCGACACGTGGTCTGGCCCTCCTCTCTAAATTGACGGGCGTCTGTCTCTATTCAACGACAGGCTGGTGGACCTATCAAGTCTGTATCGGTCAATGGATTCAACAATATCATGCACGGAAACCACAGCCTGGTGAAGTCCTTTATCCACCGCCTATTGATCAAGACGTCGCTCGCTATACATTGGGACGTGCACCGGCTGCGGAGGCAACAGGGACGGCAGTACCGCCACAGCCACAAGTCGATGGCACTGCCAAGTTTTTGAGTGTCATCTATGAAGGCGGTACCTACTGCCCGCTCATCCGTGGCCAACGCAAGACGGAAGTGCGCTTCCAATGTTGTCATGCCGATAGCGAGCATATTGCCTCCATCAAGGAAGTCGCGAGCTGTGAGTATCGCATTATCGTGCATACCTCGCGACTCTGTCATGATGTTGCATTTCAAGAGCAAGCTGCTTTGCCGAATGAACAGATTGTCTGTACACTCATCAGTGACGACCCAATGCCCGTGCCGGTGCCCAAGAAGAAGTCGCATGAGCACATCAAGTTGGAAAACACAGAGGACTTTAGCAAGTTTTTTGCAGAGGTCAAGGAGGGCGCTTCCGCAAGCGAGGCGGCGGCAGAAACACCTGGTGTCGAGGCAGAGTCTGATGCAGTGGAGGCACCTGCACCTCAACCGGAAGCTGATTTAGCGCCAAAGATAGAGGCTGCCGCACCGCAAGGTCAGGCTGGCGATGAGGGACCACCAGAAGCAGAACCGGCCGCTGCCTTAGCGCCCCACGAAGACCTTTAGATTTTTTTCGTTAAATCATGATTGTCAAACCATCCGCCTTCTATTGCATCTCCTGAATCAACGTTTCGTCCCAGCAATGCCGTGCCAACTGTCCATACAACCCTCGATCCAGCTTATCGATCCAACTCACGGCCAGTGTCATCATACGTTTCCCCTTGAGTGGTGGAAACTTGCGCAACAAGGCCATCGGTGATGCACCTGGCGCCATAAGCTGTTCGCGCATCATGATGAGTTGCGCCAGAACGCAGAGGACATTTAAATGGGGACCATAGGCAATGAGAAAGTCCCAGAGCACAAGAACTTCTTGCAAAGGCGGTGTGCAGGCGCTGAGGGTCATGATGGACGGAAAAGCATAAACTTCAGCCGAGAGCCCTTTACTAGTGAGATGCGCATACAACTTGCCATCTAGCTGTGCGAGGCAGCGGTCTAATAACCGACAGCCGAGATGAACACCTGGTAAAGTAGGCGATTGAACATAGAGGGGGCATTCGCGTTCGACCCAGGTGGCATAAAGGCTATATGCTTGCACTTCCGAGTGGCAGGCATAGAGAAACGGCGCTGCCAGGATATTCATGCCTTGTACGTAGGCGATTTTTGCATTTTGAGATTGTGCTTGTGCTGCCGTCAACTGCACGTCATGGGCATGCCAAACATAGGCGTTCAGGACACGAATCAGCGCCAGCTCACTGACTTTATTTTTAAAACCTAGATCTGTCGCGAGTGTTCTGAAGGTGTCGTTTCTAATCTTTTGATAGGCAGGACTTGCGCCACGCTCAACAAGCTCTAGATAGGCGTCTGTCTCGATGGGTTCAGCTTGTAGAAGGATGGACCAGAGCAGTGGGCGCAAGGCAGCTTGATGTGGGGGAATACCTTCATTGAGGATGTGTAGCTTGAGTGCCTTTAAAAGGTCTGGCAGCGCTTCAGGTGTTGGTCTTTGGGCAAGAAAGTGTTCTAGCTCCGAGTCTTCTGCCATGACAGTCTCTGCTTGACCTCGTTTCCTCCTGTTCCCCCTCTTGCAATTGCAGTTGTATGTGTGATTGTTGTGATGTCGCGCTTCTTTTTGTTTTTGCGACATGAACGAGTCGAGTCAACCACAACGACCAGCTAGCTAAAGTCTAAAAAGGAAGAGAGCGAGCATGTCTACAGAGGGCGACGGCCCAGCTGCTACTCCAAAGTCAGCACCACAAGGCCCTGAGAAGGGATCTGGCACGCAAGCCAACGGCGCCGTCACAACGGACGCCAACGCTCCTGCTAAACCCAATGCCGCTGAAGACCTACCGAGCACCGTGCTGCCCATTGACTCTGCTGAAGAACGCGCCGCTTTACAACAACGCTACACACAGTCACGTCAAGAACTCAAAGTCTTATTGACACGTAAAAAACAAGCTGATCGTGATCTTGCTGCATTGGAATCAACGCTCTACAAGCAAGAAACAAGCTACCTCGAAGAAACCCAGCAAGCCGGCAACCTGGTCCGTGGCTTTGACGGCTATATGAAAGGGTTGGGCAACACCCGTAAACAACCCTTCAACGAAGCCGACCGTCTTTTCTCGTTATCCAGCGTCAGTTTTAGTGAATCCGCACCCGGCGGCTCGGTCGCAGCGGGTCACGTCAGCTTAGGTGGACTCGGCGGATTAGGCCCTGCATCGACCGTGATCCCTAATATGCCCTCGCTGAGCAGGCGTGAAAGTGAGACACCTGTCGCGGCAGGTCGGATCGTTGGGGCGGGTCGTGGCGGTGGGACGGCGACACCGAGTGGTGGCACGGCAACAAAACGGCGCAAGGGCGCTGCAGCAGCTGCAGCAGCAGCAGCAGCGGCGAGTATGGCGGGCGGAGCGGGTGGACGAACGGATGGCGAGAGTGAATCTGACGGGAGTGCTGCGGGTGGTGATACGAAACGGGCACGCGTCAGCTATGTAGGCTAGCTCCATCTGCAGTCACGGCAATGTGTAAATAAGAGGAGAGGAAAAGAGGTGGTTGGTCTGACTGACCATGTAAAAAGAAGATCTGAAAGAGAATGAATGCGCTAGGCATAAGAAAGAAAAGAGACTCTCTGTCAAAAGAATGGGAAATAGTGATGAGAAAGTGAGAGTCTACGTAGGAAGACGTAAGAAAAGCTTCACTGCGGTTTGTGGTTGAAAGAAAAAGGTAGCAAAGTTGAAAAGGAGGCCGATCGCTGGGGAAAAGAGCAAAAAAGGGGAAAATATAGGAAAGAATAAGGTCCAAGAGGCCCGGCTGCGTGCTCGTTCGTCTCATCGAGGCAGCAAGAGGAAAGAAACGGGTTCATCGTCGTAAAGGAGATCAAAAGTTGTTGAGTTTGTTGTTGGTTTATAGCGCCGCCACCTGCGTCGATGCCGGCGGCATCAAAATCTCGGGTGTTTGCGTCCGAAGGGGCAATCGCCTCTTTGCCGCGCGTGCAAATCGATCCAACGTAGACGATCCATGCGTCGTTGCAGTGTGATTCCCTGTAGGGTGTGCATAGATGGCAGCGGCACTTTGTGTACGATCGAGCAAGGGCAACGCATCTGTCTCTGCGGCGGTTGTGAATGTAAAAGGTGATTGAGCTGTAACGGGTCGGGGACTTGATGACGGAATGGAGCAGGCAGCACTATCATCAGAGAAGCAAGCATCTTCATCGGTCACCTCATGCATGCTGCTGTCTGACTTTCCTAGTCCTGCGTGTGTTTGCAGCGGTTTGAGGAGCGGCTTGCGTGTATTGCGGACGCGTTGAAGACACAAACGTATTGGACAAAGCGGCAAGCCCTTTTCCGTACAGACCGAGTGGCGTCGTTGCAAGGCGCGTTGCGCCGAGGTTGCCACATCGTCTTCCTGCATCATGAGTGTTTGCACTGCTTCCGTCACAACTGACAAGGTCTGTTCATCTTGCGCATCAGATAGCGAGCGCAAGGTTGGGAAGGCGTTTTGCTGCAGTGAAAAGTGTTTGCCATGCAACGCATACGCCTGTTGTTGCGGACGAGCGGCTGTTGTCGCTGTTGTCGATAACTCCGCGGCAATCGTCTTTTCCTGCAGCGACTTGCTCGGCGATGCAGCCATCACGGTTGCTGCCATCGAATGGTCTTCTTCATCATCTTCCTCAATGATACGCAAATCCGGACGCCGACGCGCCAATCCACTCCGCAACGCAGCATCGAGCGCCCGTAAATCAATTGGTTTACAGACACAGCCGTCCATACCCACCTCTGCATACTTTTGTCGCGAGGCAGGCGCGTCGCTCGTGGTACAGGCAATGAGAATGAGTTGTTGAGCCCAAGGTTGTTGACTTGCTCGAATCTGTTGCGCGACTTGGACGCCGCTGATACCAGGCATGTCAATGTCCAAGAGAACGAGATCGAGTGTGCCGGCGTGACTCGCGACTTGAGCAAGCGCGTGAAATCCATCAGAGGCTTGTAAGAGCGCGTCGTGATCAATCAAGCTTGGAAAATGGTGGCGCAGGGTTCGATCGAGGATGCGCAGGTTCATGGCATTGTCATCGACGCAGAGAGTCCGCAGACGCTTGGCGAGGGAGGCTTCGGCAGGCATGGCCAGCGCGCCGGCGCCTTTGTCGATGTTGTTGCTGTTGCTGTTGCTATGGAGGGTCGATTGAGAGAGTTGCATGACTTGCTTTGTAGGGGATAGGCTTGGTCCTTGACCCAGGAGGGATTGACTCCTTGAGCGCGCCAGTTTGCAGGTTGATGGAGAGGTAGGTACAGGTATAGGTCTCGCAAGTGCTATACTATACTACTTGTATAGACTCTCGTCGTCTTGCTGTCCTCTTCTCTTGGCGCGCTCGAGCTCGATTTCTAATTCTCCCTGCCAACTTGCCAAGGTTCAAACTCGCGCCTGGACCCTCCTCTCGCCAGACTGGACCAAAACCCGGGAATCCTCCGCCAAAAAACAACGTGGACCACCTGGACAGATGAAGCGGGATCCGACAGACAGGCAGATCGATCGCCGGCTGGATCTATAGCCAGCCTGACCCACCAATCGTCTATGGCCAGTGGCCACTTTGACTCTTTGACCCTACAAGCGCGGGCACACGCTTCACTTAACTTGTAAACAAAGCATGGCCTCGCTATAGCTATAACTTGCTACAAGCTTAAGCAAGGTCTCATGGCCATGGCAATGGGCCATCTAGCGATGCATATGGCAGATCTGCTTGCATACGTCCAGTGACCTTTACTATTGTACTCGTACAGACGATAAAGCCCATCTCGTACATAGGTCAAGGTGTCCACAAGATGTCTGAAGGCCTAGGCTATGCGAATGCTGACAACCTTCTGCAGCTGACGATCTCTTGCATTTGTTGCCGCTGTTGCAGACGCGCTGGCTCTCACGGCCAGTCTGCTTCCGAGAGCTTCAAGTACTTGTAGCCATAGTGAGGACGGCAAGCGCTCAAAGTTCAAGCGTAATATAGATCATGACTGCTGCTGTGCAGTGGCCATTTGCAAGCGATGCAAGTCCGTGGCCAAGGCTCCTTGCAAGTTGCAAGGCCTAGCCTCCCGCAGCTGTGGGCCTGTGGCTCGGCGCTCGAGCTTGGAATGGAAGCCGGACAAACTTGCAAGTTGCAGCATTGCAATTTCGCACGCGTACCGGCGGCGGACAGCGCTAGCGTGCACCGTTCGACTCAGGTGGACCACTGGACCTATAGCTAGACAGCTGGCTTCTGGGTTCTGCTTACATCAGAGATGCCTGATTCTATGATTCTAGGCCGCAAGCTGTAGACAGAGCAAGCCGTCGCGCTAGCGCCATCCTGGCTCAGCTACTAGATCTGTACTCCAGGCTCCTACCAGAACTCAATTTCCGTTGCCCTGGTTTCGGTATTCTTAAGCGATCGTCAAGCCAATTGCGTTCCAAGGTTGACATTCAACGTTAATGTCAAGGTTGCGACCAGCAGGCAGCAGCTGAAGTCTGTAGCATACAATCAACTCGAGCCTCCATGATAGTCCATGCACATGCAGACTGAAGCTGGTTTTTGGGACCCCAAAACCCGTGATGGGATTGGACAAACAAAAAGCTGGAAGTTGAAGGACCGGGTCGAACTCAGTCAATAACCAGCATAGCACTCCAGAGAAATTCAACAAAAGATCAAAAACCAAAGTGAAGACAAATGGCCAATCCGCTTACAGAAAGCTTCAGCTACAGCTACAGCTACAGCATAAAAGTATCTTTGCTCTTTCTACTGATCTCCTTTGCGAATGTCATGGTAATATCTGCCGGGTCATTGTCCAGCAAGCCGCGAAATCCGTTTGAAGAGGATCGAGAGACAGTTCCGACTTCACCATATAACGAGTTCGTAGACTTTGCCAAAGATCTATGGGAGCTTGGACCAGATTACTACAATTTGCGAGAGCTTTTCTTTGACCTGACAGCACTTGAGGATAGTCGAAAGTATCCCAATCGCCCCAGCTATGATTTCCAGCTGTTGCTCAGACGCAGGCGTGAAAGACTCGATGATACCAAGCTAGTTTGCACTTCTTTGCTGACGGTTTTGGCAAAACCACTTATGATATCAGTCGACGAAACAGACACAAAAAAGAACTCTTGCAAGTATAGATGTGGGTCTCGTCAATCTGAACTGTTTGACTTCGTCTCGTTGCGGCAGATCAATCATCCAATCTGCTACTACAACGAACACAAGAGGTATTACATTATCGGAAAAGACCTCACGAAGTGCGACTCGATCGACCCATCAGACCAAAAAAGCAGACACTCAACAGCTTGCTCATCAACACATTCTGATTGCTTTGGTCATTGTAGCCGTCCCTTTGTAAAGATTGCTGGTGTATGGCCGGTATTTTCTTTCTTGCAGTCGTCAATGACAGTCAATCCGAGCTACCACGGGATGATAAAGGTCTTGAGATTCCATTCGAAACATGCCGAACTGCGGAACTAGGGCCTAATATTTCAAGGCTGACAAATAGCTGGCAGCTGATAAAGACAGAGCGGTGGCCAAATCAGTACTTTTATTGCAAAGATCGCACTGAAGCTGATATACCGAGCGCTGTAGTTGGCGACAAGTATTTGGAGGAAATCTTCGACCGGCATTGAATTCATTCACAACAGACAAAGAGGGTCTGTGGGAGATAGTAATAATTGATTGCTAAAGATGGCTCGCTCAATCCTTTTCGAATTTCCTGTCAGAGCACAGACTGCAGAGACTCAGTCCCGATCCTGCAAGAGTAACGCATCAATGGCCGTTTGAAAGAACAGAAAGGTGGCCCATCGAGTGTCTCCGCTGGAAAGGCAATCAGGGCGCTTACTGGGATCGCGTCAGGATGCTCATGGATCCCATAATCTTGAAGACAGACCATCGTGCTAGTCGTAATTTAGCCTATGATACAGCTAGTCAAGCTAAATTAGAGTGGTTCTCGTAGGCACATGCATGCGATTCGCTAATTTTATTACTCTGCTATGAATACACACTCAACCTCGGCTACTTGCAGCTGCCATCATCTGAGCTGCTGCAGGCAACTTACATACTTCATCAAGTGTATTCAGCAGCAAAATCACTCCTCACAAAATCAGGAAGCACCATTGCGTCTCACAACGTCAGCTGCAAGAAGTGACATATACGGTAAGCGTGGACGTAGCTACAGCTAGAGAAGATCTTCGGTGAGCTTTGAATTCATTCACAGCAGACAAAGGGGATCCACAGGATTGAAAGACCTCTGAACAAGGCACGAGCAACACTTAAAATGTTGACAAAGTCACGTGCATGAACACCGCGCAGAATTCCTTTGCACAGGTATTGAAGACAACACGTAGACGATCATGTGGGCTCGCGTTTTGCCGCAGCTGTGCAGAACATCTTGAGTTCTTGTGCATCGACTTGCGTTCAGACCAACTCACACGGCTCAGACCCCAACTAAAAAGGAAAGAAAGGAACGAGTTGCACTGATCTTGCGATGATGCACTCGATTCAGCTTCTGTTGCTCCTTAGCATTACTTTTACGCTCAAACGTTTTTCTACGCTAATCTCTGGCCTCTTTCTTGCTGGTAGCAATTTAATCATGGTGCCTACTATGGCAGATCAACGTCCAGATTACTACAAAGAGAATCTTAATCACAAAAAAGACTTTGAATTCGGCAATGTAGACCTAGACCTGCCCAACATAATAGCTGCCGAACCGGAACTGGTCAATGCCGCGGCAGATAATTTGGGCTCAGATTCTGATGCAGAGATTCAGTTTCATCGAAATGACCACATTGGCGACGGTCGGCGGTATAACGCGAATGGACAGTGGTGGGGGCCTTTCTCCAACGACATTTGGTGCAGTGCCATGTTTGTCAGAGTTCAAAAGGTACTGCGTGTTGAAAATGCTCCAACACATCTCCCGGAGGATCGTTTGGCTGCAGACAGGTTTTGTACAGAGCAGTGCTCCACAGCTGCCAGAGCAGTCTATTCGAGCCTTGATCTCCCGGAAATTTAGACTGCAACGTGCTACAGGACCCCCCTCAAGTGTGTGAGCGCTATCGGTGAAGACCTTGGAGCCTCAGAAGGACTTCCTCGAGCCAAGCTCAAGTTCAAGCATCGCGTCGAAAATGCCTTTACAAAGCTGTGCACGTGCTCCTCCTTCGCAGATACTCAATTGATGACCGGAGAAATGTATATTCCGTCAAGCTCGGCAACAAAATCGTCAAGTTCCTCATTAGCAAGTGCTGGCCTGAGTCTCTGGCGGAAAGTATGCAACAAAGTCAGTCAGAATCGAGGAAAGGGCAAGGGGAAAAAACCCATGCCAGCAGCCGATTCACAATGTGAAACAGTCTCCGCTGAAACCACAGGCATCACAAGAACCTGCTCCTGTAACCTTGGTGTAGTCTATCCCTCGGTTATCTCCGAACGTCAGATGCATCTCCGACACGGACAGGACCAACTTGGCATTGTGAGTCCTTCTGGCAGACGCATCGACTTTTCTGCTTGCATGATGCCTAATATACGACCAGGACGCTCTCTGCCAGACTCTTGGCATGCATTCGCAGGTCAACCATGGGCGCGGTTCGGCGAGGCAACGACGTTCAATTGCAGTGCCATGCCAGAGCCGACGTGTCCTGATCCAGAAGAGATTACAGCGCATCTGAGAAATCCTCGGCGCACGTGACACGCATGGTAGAAAATGTGGAAGACTGAGCTGGTAATCTGTCTGCCACAGTTGAAGTCAAAGCAAGTGCATGGTGCTGCCGCTAGCTTGATCATGTCATCCAGCAACGCGTTCAGTCAAGATCGCGATCGGAGTGTGCAATTGTAGCGGCTAATGCGCACGCTGTATCCAGTAGCACAACTATATTTAATGACGCCTGCTGCAGGTGGCCAGAGCCAGCCCTCGAAGGCAAGTGCATTCGCCAGTACTCCATGATCGTGAGAGACGAATTTGTGACTGCAACTGTAGGCGTCACAATTGGCTTGTGCTGCTGGCCTCTCTCAGCGGCGCAAAAAAGAAATTTAAGTGAGACTAGAACAAAACGTGCCGCCCGCTAATGTCTGCCTGCTGTCTCTCCTTCATAAAAGACCCGCTCTGTGACGTCGATACTACAGAATTATTCTATGTTCAAGAGATGCTACGATACATGCACAGTCCGTACCAATGGCCAGTGGCAAGCGGCGAGGCCGTAGTTAAGCTTGCAAAGACAGTGCTATAGCTCCTACAGCCTTAGTCTACAGGCTGCTTGAGCTTGAGCTTGGTCTGAGTCTGCCGCAAGTCAAGCTGGCCGATACGCAAGGCTCCCTTTAAGAGCAGTCGCAGATAAGGGGTCATGATGGTGCATCCGTGCGCGGTGGCCTCAGACCTGGGCTCACTAGCTTACCCATATGACATTAGTCACGACGGCGCTAGCGCTTAACGACTCGCACATATCCTTTACCCAACCATCTTGATCATCATCAGCCAAGATGCCCGCCTTTCTGCCAGATCCGGTCGCTGACTCCTGTGTCGTTGCAATTGCATGACTCGAGTCTTCTCTGCAAAAGGGTGTAGCACATCCAAGATTTCACATCAGCTTGCCGGAGATTGCATGAAAAATAAGATCGCTTCCGGCGCACACTTCCAACCAGCCAATCACAATGCTTCTCTTCAACGTCCGGGCGCCGTTGCTCAAAGGCCCGGGCGGCGAATTCGAACCAGCGCCAGATTGCAGAGTACGAGCAGCCAGTCCATCATTTTAGGACCAACGCTCTCTAGCTTTGCTACTCTTCGCGGCGAGAACCTGCCAGATCTGCTAGCAAAGCTGCTCATTTGCGGCAAGACATCTTCCCCCTGTCCGCGCACGCAACCGCCGTGCACTTTGACAGTGACCCGATGCGCTGGAAATTGGGTCATCTTGGCAGCAAGAGGAAAAAAAGTAGGCCGAGCGGCGCGCGTGCATGCATCATGACCTTCAATGTAAGGGCTCTTGCCACCTCTTTGCCTTACTTTTGCTCTCGACCTCTATCGCCGCCTGCTAGTGCAGGGACCTTATAACACGCCCCGACCTCCCCGCGAACGTTTCCCCAAGGCGCCTGGTGTGCTGAAGATTCCTATTCAACCTATTCCAACATGTCGAGCATGACGCGGTCTTTCACGCGCAAGTTCAAGAAACTTGGCAAAGAGACGACGGCGCGGCTGACAGGCGTCGGCAGCTCTTTCGGCGGTGATCACAGCGATAGCAAGCACGAAGCGTTGCCAGCGATGCCAGCGAGCCCGACTGGGTCGGCCGACAGCAGCAAGACGATGACGAGCTACCCGTTCGACAGCCCTTCTAGTGATGCTTCATCTTTTACCATTACAGATGGCGATACGAGCACGACTCGCAGTATTCGTTCATCACAGGCACCGAGTTTCATCGACAACAGCAGCAAGCGTCTCTCGACTGCTTCGAGCGTGTATGACGCTGGCTACGGCGCCGGCTGCTTTGCCGTCAACCTGGAGGAACTTTTGGCTGAGCAGGGCTTGCCGGAGTGGAATGACCCGGAAGTGCAGCAGCTACGACAAAAGGGACTGCACAAGTATTCGGCACAAGACTATGCCAACTTGCTTTGAACTCTGTTCTCATAATCATGGCTTTGAGAGCCTCAAGACACATCCACACTCTTTCAATAATGCAATCAAGCGGAAAAGTAATCAACGAGCTTTGCTCTTCATAACTGCACTAGCCAGTTTGTACATAATATGCCTAACTATTACTTCTGATGATCACCTGATGATCAGGTTGCCTTCCTCGAGGCGCTCATCCAATACGCGGTTCAACTCGGCGCGTGTGGTAGGGTCGTCATCTTGACCTGGGTTCACCTCCTCAAACTTGAGTCGCTTGTTGACCCAGTAGAAGCCAGCAGAGACGGCACCGCCAAGGTACGGACCAGCAAAGTAAATCCAAAAGTAGCCCTCAAACGATTTGTTAGTGATGGCAGGACCCAAGGCACGCGCCGGATTGGCGCCGCAACCTGTCCAGTTGACACCCCAGAGGTGGGCAATGAAGAGCGAAAGTCCAATACCGACGGGGGCAACGAAGGTGGCCTTGTGCTTTTCGGCGGCAAGCATGATGATGGTAAAGACGAGCATGATGGTCAGGAACATTTCGAGGAAAAGACCTTGCGTCACGCTCGTGCCTTGCGAAAGGGCCACCGAGACGTTGAGTCCACCCGGAGAGAGTGCATCGACAATGGCCGAGGCGGTCATACCGCCGAGGAGCTGCGCGACTGTCAGGAGCGCCATGCGTAGCGGTGTGATGGCGCCAATTAGGCAGAGTGCAAATGAAACGGCCCTGTTGTTAGCATATGAGCATCGAGCATCTCTGGTAGCTTACGGGTTGAACAGACCACCGCTGATGCGGAAAAACACCCAGGCATTCACCGTTAGTGAAAAGCCAAAGCAAAGTGAAATGTAGAGCAAAATCGAAACGTTTGAACCCGAGGTGACGTTAATGGCCGTCGTCTGACTTGTATCGGCCGGCACGTTGGCCACGTTACATCCACCGAGCGCAAACATGAGGAAAAGCACGGTGCCGATATACTCAGACATGCCTGCGACGATTTCATTTTTGACCCAGTCTGGGAAGTGCTTGATCGTCCGGTGACGACGCTCATGCGGGTGCTCAGTGGGCAGCGCAAAGATTTGCGGTATGGCGATCCCTGTACTACTCTCTTCATCTCCCGCGCGCTCTTTCGAGCGTTCCTGCGAAAGAGCACGTCCGGTGCGTGTGTCGGTGCTCGGTCGAGCAGAGTGGTTGAAGACTTCTGCGTCCACGCCTGCGGGCAGGTTGGCGTTGGCTGACATGACTGTCGGGTGTGCGCTTCTAGCTATGGCTGAATGACGATGCAAGGCGGGCTCTGTCTATTTGTACCTTTGTATCGGTGCAAAAGCCCTGCTGCCTGCAGCTGAAGCCTGACGCTGATCCGTGCTTCTGGACTCATCCAGCCAGTGGCAGCCAGCCTTATTAATTCGAAGGAGCGGCTGGCAGTTGTCGCTGGCACTCGCTGCCTTTCAAAGTTGGTTGGCAGACGGAGCAGATCAAATGACGACATGACAGCGCGTGGTCGACAGCTTCCGTGGCAGTCACACATCCCAGTAGCAGCCTCAGCAGGCGGGATTCGGGAATACCGACAAGCGAGCTCGAGCCCTTGTGCTAATCAAGACACAAGATATCGATAGTCGCAACTGATTACCTTCCCAGGTTGCAAGTGCGCTCCTATTCTCAGCGCGGAATTAGCTAGCTAGCTATTGAGAGCCTTGCTTTGTAGTTCTTGCTCCTTGCACAAGTACAATAGCGTGCAGGCAGCGCATGGCAGATTGTGTCCAACCCCTAGACCTATGCGGCCAACTTGAATTCTTGTTGCAGTGCACATGCTGTCTATGAGTTCGGCCCAGGTGAAGATATGGAGTCTACTTATAGTCAGCAACAAAAGAGCATCTAATCTGAATCAAAAGCTGACACCTGCGTACGCGTGCAGATCGATATCTGATTCGCCTAGTGAGTACTGTCTGTGGTCAAGTCTGCTGATGAGCTTCTGCATGAGCGCCGAAGGTTGGTTGCTCGCGAGACTACGTATACTATCTCTGCCGTATTGAATGGTCGACGGGCCTGCCTGAGGATATTAGTCGACCAAGAGACAAAGTCATCACGTACGAGACGTATGTAGAAGAAGAAATGATAGGCTACCACCTGCGCTATAGCTCTCAGATATAGGTACGTTGTACTTGTAGATCATCATGGAAGCACCCTGCAGCTTGATCCGTGTGGGCCTGTGCGTGTCATCTGAAGGTTGCCTCTCGCCACGACTCGCAGAACCGCACCTGCATTTTAGATCTGTCAGCATCCGATTCTAGTCATCAGCTCTCAAAGTTCAATTGATTTCATGAATCTAGCTTATGCACGGCGATTGTCGATTGGTGCCAAGCAAGCCTCTACGCGTTGCCATTGCTTGGCCTCACGACGCTTTTCACGCTCCGCTTGGCAACCGATCCGCTCGAGGCCGTCGCCCGGAACACATCGCCCAGACCGAATCGATGAAGAGACGCGCTCAAAACTTAGTCAACGTCTAGGTCGTATTCGGCCAGAGGAGCTCAATCAAGCTCCGCTACGCTCGCGTCACGAGCGGCATACTGACAAACCTGTCGAAGAAGACTATTCGAGTGATCGCTGGGTCTTTGATCCCGTGTCTGAGACGTATGTGCTCAAACAAGACCGGCCGAATCTGCGTCGATCTCAACAAGCTGGCTTTGTCGTTGCACTCGGCATCTCCGTCGTGAATGGCTATATTTGGTACATCTGGTCCCTTGCCGAGCCAGATCAGGTTGTTGACGCCGGCGACGGTTATGCACAAGTCTCTTGGACGACGCACGCACGGCGCAAACAGCATGATTACTTAATGGAGCACTTCACCGTTTCTGCGCGCAATTGGCGAGAACATCGCTGGCATACCATCTTGACGGCTGGCTTTAGTCATCAGCAGCTTTGGCATCTTGCCGTCAACACAATCGGCGTGATGAGTTTCTTTCCAATTGTAGCGACAGGGTTTGGTGTCATGGCAACGACAGCGGGCTATCTGGCTTGTATCGCTGGCGGTAGTCTCTTGACGCTGCATGGACGTGGCATCGACGTGGTGGGCGACCTTCGAGACGTGGCTACGGGCAAAGTGACGTATGGCGAACCTGTCCAGACTGCAACACGTTCGAGTTTTCAAGAAGAATTGCTACGCCTCACTGGCCTCGAAGTACCGAGTTGGTCACTGGCAGAGCGCGCGCGTCGGAAAGCAGAACTGGCGGCAGATATCCCCGGCCTTGGCGCAAGTGCCGGTGTCTGTGGCCTCTTCACCTTGCAAACGTTGCTCAATCCCGCTTCACGTGTAGCCCTCTTCTTTGTGCCTTTGCCGGCTTGGTTTGCCTGGGGACTGTTGACGGGCGTTGATGCGTACTGTACGTTGAATGAAGAAGGCAGGCGGAAGCTGGCGGCGATGACGGGTATCCAGATTGGTCATGAAGCACATCTCGGGGGGACTTTGACAGCGCTCTCATTTGGCATGCTCATGCTTGGCCGGCGTTTGCTCTTTCGTCGATAGCGACGCTAGTGGATCCTCAAGAGAGGAAGGCTTGGCGGCGACCCCTGAACAAACAGACGCTTGTAATCCTCGTGGAGCGCTGCGAAAAAAGCACGCGGCGACGACTCCCTTGTCTTTGAGAATCGGCCCGACTCGGACAGTCTCCTTCTTTGCTAGAATACTGTAGCTACCTCATCTGCTTCTGCTTCTACAATTGGGAATATTCAGTCGGGATTAGCGCGTAAGATTGCTTGCTCTGAATGAGAACTTCCCCCGTTCCCGAACCGAGCCAGGTCAGGCCAGGCCACCCGCTCAAGTCCCACCTATCGACGCGACATTCTCTATAAGAGACGGCCAGAGCCAATTCAAGAGAGGCCTGGCATAGGCCGGACGATGCTCGACCTGGTTCCTTGACGGCAAGCCTCAAAAGACGAGATTGACAACCCATGTCTGGCATCGGCCCTTCCACAGCGCCTAAACAACGCACGCGCTACAAGCATTCCGCCTATGTTTGCGACAAGTGTCGACAGTCGCATCGACGATGCAAGCATGATCCGGCTGATGATCCGCATTATAACCCAGACCAGCCGCGAAAACGCAAGCGACGCGAGCGACCGTTGACGGGTACTGGCGAGCTTTCTGCAGCTCCAGGAAAAGAGGTGCAGACGCATGCCACCGTGGATGCTGTCTTGACGCACATGGATGCGACGCAGGCCGACGTCTCTGCAACAAGTAGCCCCAATCTCTTCACCTTGGAATACTCTGGATTCAATGCACACTCGATTGTTACAGATGAGCAAAAGCTAATGGCCTTGTTCCGTGTGTTTGTACCGGCAAGCCAAGTAGCTGAGCTCGAGACGGTTGACTGGAAGACTATGCTCGATGGCTCGGATGCGTTCTGTCGTGCTGTCCATGCACTCTTCCTCTTGCATGCTCAAGACCCCAGCCAGCTCGACAATGCCATGCGATGCAAGGACGAAGCCCTCTCGCTACAACTCCTCGAAACCGAGCACAATCCACAATTCTACACCCTCGGGATTCCATTGGTCATTAGTTTCTTGCTCTTGCTGTGCGAGTTTTCACTCCAGGCACCCTTTCAAGCACTGCTCATGCATGCCGCCCAGTCCTGCCTGCTCTTCAATGATTATCTCGCGTATGCCAACCTGCCGCCTGCTGTAGTGACATTGATGCTGCCACAGCAAGAAGCCTGGCCTGTGGATCGCCTTCAAGTGGAAGCATCCATGCAACTCGTCTCGCCCTTCTTCTTCATCTTCTCAGAGGTGGATTTCTACAGCGACGCGACCGTCGGCTCGATCCAAGATCTCTTGTCGCTGACGTTGGCTGCGTTTAACCTTGCCGCACAGCCACTCGAGAGCGTGTCGCCTGCCGTGCACCACCTGCTCTATCGTTTCTATCTACATCTTGCACGACGTCAGGCCTTGCTGCATGAGCGAGAACACTTTGCTCATCTTGTGCTCGAGGCCATTTACGTGCTCGCTGTGCATCTCGCTCAGCAGGATCGGGGACCGGCGGCGCATCTCCGCACCTTGCTGTGCACACAGGTGGAATTGGCTGAGCATCAGTTTGGGCCGTTGATGTTGCTGCGGCGGGTGCTTGCGGTGGTCGATGGGATGGCCTCAGCGCTACCTTAGCTGCTCTCGCCTCTCGCCTCTAGCCTATACTGTAGACTCTTCCAAGGGTATCTGACTATAGCTATCTCGAGCTTACCCATTCCCAGGTTCTCTGCGGGGTCTCAACTTTCAACTGCCAAAATGAAGCGCATCCACCTGTCATCCTCGATCGACCTTTTAATCCTCTTTGCCTAGATAAGCTACTCGCAGAGCAAGGGCCCTCTCAAGAACCATTGCGACGCTCTTTGCCCAAGCAGGCGCCGTCACGATGGCGCCAACCTCGCATCCAAACGACCGCCCAAAGGATAAAGGCAACACACCCGCTCGATCAACGGCAAACGACCGCATCAAAGGCAAGCAAAAAACAGCCTACAAACACAATAGCTACGTCTGTCCGAAATGTAGAGCGGCCCATCGACGCTGCAAGCATGATCCCTCGGCCGATCCCAATTACAATCCGGCACAACCGCGTCGGCACTTAAGGCCGTCCATGGATGGTGGAGAGCAGACGACACCTGGATCAGCGACGGCCGAGACGCCGCGTAGTGTGTCGGAAACAGCGAGCTCGTCCATGCAGATGGATGTCAAGCTGCCGAGCCCCATCAGTCAGGTGGTGCTCGACGACATGAGTCTCGTGGTGTATGAGCAGCTCTGGATGACCTTGATTGATGATTTCTGTATGGTTCCGTTGCCTGCCCACTTTTGGCGACTCGAGTGGGCATATATGCTGCAAGTCTCGCCGACGCTGCAAGCTGTTACGCGCAGCATTACGCTATTTCACGCGCAAGACTGGCTTGATCAGCTCGAAGCAGCCCTCTCCTACAAACGCGCCGCAAATCTGCTACAACACACGGAACCACGCGTCAAGGGCACAGAATACTATCGACGCGGTACACCGCTCTTGATTGATGCCATTTTGGCATTTTGCGACTTTGCCTCGCAAGGACCGTTTGATGAATTTTGCACGCACGCGCCAAGGTCGCATCCACTCATTATTGACTATATTCTCAATCCACCGCAACCAACGATTATGCAAGGCGTGTTTATGGCGCGTGAACCAGATGGCGCGAGTCGCATTACACAACGACTCGTGGCACGCTGTCCAGACGTGGCACAGGCTTTCTTTCAAGTGTTTCCACAGGTGGATTTTTACAAGGACTGGGCGACCGGTCGCATTCAAGACCTGGCTTTTTTGATGCTGACGTGCTTTACCTACATGTGCATGCCACCAAACTCACACGGCTCCCTTGTGCGTCGTCTATTCTATCGGCTCTATACCTTCCAAGTGGCGTACAAGGCCTGTGAGCCGGCGCATCAATCGGTAGTGGATTTAGTGGCGGAAAGCGTCTATGTCGCCTTGCTCAAGCTCGAATACCCAGATCGTCTTTTAGGCGAATCTCATCAAGCAAGTTTGGCACATCGCTTGGCACAGGTCGAGCATCAATATGGCATTATGCCGTTTACGCGGTCGGTGCTTGAGCTGGTGTGTTGCTAAACGTCTACGTGTTCATGTCTATTGTGTATTTAACGATTCCAATGAAAGCAGGTTCGTTTCTGACGCGCTGACGATTTGATCCACAAGCGCTTCGTCAATAAAGCTAATGCGGTAGCTAAAAACGATACGCATGGCTCCACCCGTCAAGGTCACGACGTGGACGTTGAGGAGCTCTCCAGTCGGTCCGCTTGAGCCGGAAAAGTAAATATCCTCAATCGTGATGGTGCACGTGCCGTCTTGCACGGGACTTGGCTGCCAACTGCCGAGATTGGAGATTTCCAGCGTCGCTTGCAAGGAGGTATCAGAAGGTCGTTCAAGACGCTGTAGAATGAACTGTGGCATGCCTGCAACATGGCGACTTGTGGCATCTTCAGTGTAACAACCTTGTGCATCGACACTACCATGTCCAGCTAGTTTCAGATCACGCGGCGCATGATTATCAATAAACTTGAGCAGACCGAGTAAACCAAGTGCCATTCGCCGTGCAGCAGGTCTATTCAAGTCCTTGTAAAACGCTTTGGCCGTTTCAAGAATGCTGTCAGCAGGCGCCACGGAACTGCCATGCGAAGAAAGATAGTTGCCAATCGTCGCGCCATGGCCTTCCATGACGCCACGCAGGTTGATGGGTGTCGCCGTCGTGACGGTTCTCGGCTGATTGGATGGTACCGCTTGTGCTGTGGCATGCAGAATGGCGCCGTGAAGCAAGGCATGGACACTGACTTTTTCGCTTTTGGCAAGCTTGCGCAAGGCGGTGACGCTTTCGGCTGGCAAGATGACGCCTCGCGTGCCAGGTTTGAGCGTCGCGCGTTGTTGAATACTCGTCTTGTTGCCGAGAAACGAGGCAGGCGCCATGCGACGAACAATGGCAGCTGGCAAGGGCAAGAGCTGCCAGACTTCTTTCAAGAGCATACTTATCGTCGGCCGAACGTCGAGACATGATTCGATACTCGGCGGAATTGGGAAATCCGCCTCTTTTGGCGTACTTGCATCCGTACCACGTGATAGAGCTGCAAAGAGCTGGTCGTGAAAGATCAGGCCAGACATGCCATCGGCCAATGCGTGATGAAAGGTGAAGCCAATCCAGTAAGATGACCCGGCTTGCGAAGGCGCTTTGAGAAGATGCACTTGCCATGGCTTTGCGTTCGGTAACTGCTGCGTGTGCGCTTTGACGACTATTTCTTCAATTGATTGGCCGTCAGCTTCAATGATGACGGGCAGCTCATCGGGTTGCCAAACTTGACGCTTAAAGAAAGGCTTGTTGGAGTGACTGTCTTCAATACTGCAGCCAAGCAGTGCATTTCGAGGTATGACACTTTTATGCAACGCTTGGCGGACACTCTCTTTCAATGCATCTGCAGAGACAGCTCCAGGCAGCTGATATAAGCAGGAGATGTTGACATTGAGATAGCATTTGAGATTAGATTGATAGACAAACCAGAGCTCGAGATTACCGCATAGGCGGGTCTCTGAAGCCATCAGTATTAATGCATGAAGGTGATGCTGAAGAGCAACGAGTCAGGGCATCATCGAATTAATATGCATATGGAGGCAAGCTGCAGCTGCTCGTCGTCGCGATAGAAGGTGAAAGTCTTGCACCTCCGAACAGGCAAACAAAGTCAAACATTGTTTGTCTTTCAGCCAAACACAAATAAAAGACCCAATGCTAGCTCGAGGCTCAAACCAAAGACAAACAAGATACACTGTTTGTTTGACATGCTTGACACTGTCTGAATGATTGAGGGAGATCTTGACAAAGGCATACCTAGGTACGCCAAGCAAAGAGCTCCTCAGCAGATGTTACATCGCGTGATAACGCGCAGCAGAGTGAATCAATCTCCTGACGCTGACGCGGTGTTGTCCAATCTCCAAGGCTCAAGACCTCTGTAACTTTTCTGATTGCGACAACGACGACACAACAACGGATCGTTACCAAACTTGCATAGGCAAGAGCGCGCGCGCTGCTCGTGTGCTTCTTCCTACATTATGCGCTACTTCGAGATGATGATATTTCTCTTGATATGACTTCATTCCGTAATCGTCGGCAACGCCAAAACACATCATCAACAAGTCTTTGCATCACTTCGGTAGGCTCCTTGTGTTTCTCCTGCCTGCTTACGCACGCAGTCAACCTGCTTACGCACGCAGTCAGCCTGCTTTTCAATCGACTCGGCCGACGCTGTACTTGACACTGCAAGGACTGCTCCGATCTGAGAGGCCATGAGCAGCATCGCTACCGGACTTCAATTACAAAGGAATATGAGCCAGGCACCTGTCTCGCTTCGACGCCGCCTACTCTGACCAAGCTCGTGATGACGGGACCAAGAATTGGGATGTGCGCCTCCAAGGCATCCTTGTTCTCGTCCATCTCACAACGGGAAGCTTCTCAAGTCAGTTACTCGGCAATTGCCAATCCCAGGCAGTGAGCAACAAGGTTTATCTCGGGGACACGTCTCATTCGTTATCGGTGAAAGAGGCATCCTCGCGGCTACGATTTGCACGCCCGGCCAAGTCTTCATCAATTTGGATGCCATGATCGACAAGTCGTTGCCTTGCCCGCTGTCATTGATGTTCATGAGGGGCCTTTGCATCGTTTGCACATGCTCAATCACTCTACTTCTTCAATCAAGCTGACCGATACTGCCGCGGCGGCGACAGAGCCTGTTGCTAAAGACGTCAATGCGGGAGCCCATCACGAGCATCAACGTGACGGGACAAGCGCATGGCTTGTCAATCATCGCAACCAGATCGACAGAGGCAAGGCCGGGCATGTCAATGGTCGCCTCGAGGACGCCACTTTCGCCAAGACAGAATGTGACATGTGCCCATGACAAACCATGGTCACTCTTTTATGTTGAGACTTGCAATTGCTGAGCTGCTGGGTCGTGAGGCACCCTGTGGCAAGCATGGCGAGGACAACGGTGTCCTGGATGCGACAATGCCAATTTCTTGTTCCCTCTTTAAGGCTCTGAATGCTGACACAGAGATAGCAATTGAGATTGAATCGATAGACACACCAGAGCTCGAGACTGCCAGATGGGCTTGTCTCTCTAGCCATCAGTATGAAAGAAGCGACTTCTATAGCTAAGTCCAGATGTATCGTCACTTTTTGAAGCGCAAGACCTAATCTGGCATTATGCCGTTGACGCGGTCGGTGCTTGAGCTGGTGTGTTGCTAAATGTACACTTGTACATGTCTATTCTGTATTTAATGATGCCAATGAAAGCAGCTTCTCTTTTGACGTGCTGACGATTTGATCCACAAACGCTTCATCAATAAAGCCAATGCGGTAGCTAAAGACGATACGCATGAAGCCTCCTGTCAAGGTCACGACGCAGACGTTGAGAAGCTCACCAATCGGTCCGTTTGCGCCTGAAAAGTAGACATCCTCAATCTTGATAGCTCTTGTGCCGTCTTGCACGGGACTTGGCTGCCAACTGCCGAGATTGGAAATCTCCAGCGTCGCTTGTAAGGAAGTATCAGAAGGCCGTTCAAGACGCTGTAGAATGAATTGTGGCATGCCTGCAACATGGCGACTGGTGGCATCTTGATTGAAACAACCCTGTGCATCGACACTGCCGTGCCCAGCAAGTTTCATGTCACGCGGCGCATGATTATCAATAAACTTGAGCAGACCGAGTAATCCAAGTGCCGTTCGCCGTGCAGCAGGTCTATTTATGTCCTTGTAAAACGCCTTGGCCGTTTCAAGAATGCTGTCAGCAGGCGCAACGGAACTGCCGTGCGAGGTGACATAGTTGCCAATCGTCGCGCCATGGCCTTTCATGACGCCACGCAGGTTGATGGGTGTCGCCGTCTTGACGATCCTTGGCTGATTGGACGGGACTGCTTGAGCTGTGGCATGCAGGATGGCGCTGTGAAGCAAGGCATGGACACTGACTTTTTCGCTCTTGGCAAGCTTGCGCAAGGCGGTGACGCTTTCGGCTGGCAAGATGACGCATCGCGTGCCAGGTTTGGTCGTCACGCGTTGTTGAATACTCGTCTTGTTGCCAAGAAACGAGGCAGGCGCCATGCGACGAACAATGGCAGCTGGCAAGGGCAAGAGCTGCCAGACTTCTTTAAAGAGCATGCTCATCGTCGGCCGAACGTCGAGACAGGATTCGATACTCGGCGGAATCGGTAAATCCGCCTCTTTTGGCGTACTTGCATTGATATCACGTGATAGAGCTGCAAAGAGCTGGTCGTGAAAGATCAAGCCAGACGTGCCATCGGCCAGAGCGTGATGAAAGGTGAAGCCAATCCAGTAGGATGACCCGGCCTGCGAAGGCGCTTTGAGAAGATGCACTTGCCATGGCTTTGCGTTCGGTAACTGCTGCGTGTGCGCTTTGACGACTATTCCTTCAATTGATTGGCCGTCAGCTTCAATGAGGACGGGCAGCTCATCCGGTTGCCAGGCTTGACGCTTAAAAAAAGGCTTGTTGGAATGACTGTCTTCGATACTACAGCCAAGCAGGGCATTTCTAGGTATGACACTTTTATGCAGCGCTTGGCAAACACTCTCTTTCAATGCATCTGCAGAGGCAACTTCCGGCAGTGTATATAAGCAAGAGATGTTGACGTTAAGATAGCATTTAAGATTAGATCGATAGACACACCAGAGCTCAAGATTACCGCATAGGCGGGTTTCCGCAGCCATTGGTATGAATGAATGAAGGTGATGCTGAAGAGCAGTGAGTCGAAGGCGAAATCAGATGTATGGTTTGGCAAGCAGCACTCGAGCAATCTATAGTCAATCGCCGAGTTGTTCAACTTTCGAAGCTCAAAACCTGCACATTGAATCCGATTTCTAGAAAGAGCGACGACGACCCTCACCAAATTGAAAGACATGGCCACGGGAAAGGTCGTCAGCCTCAGTGCAAGTCAAGAAGTCTTGCGCGTGTTGCCATAATTGGCAGTCTTCTCTGAGGCACCTTTCCGCAAGCAAGTGACGCCGATCACGTCAATTCAAAAGCGAAGCAGACCTCGGGACCCGTAGTCCAAGCGAGTCGTTGACGTTATGTATACGCTAACTTGACAGTCCTGCCTGCGGCTCCGGTAGTAGCATTAGCCTTTCCATCAAGTGCCGCTGACCACCTCCATCCTCATTCTCAGTAGTCGTCGCCGCTGTAGTGTCAGCAACTGCAGCGCCTTAGGCAACCCAAGCTGCTTGTGGCGTCAAGAGTCTGTCGGCTGTCAGCACTGTCGCTCCTCTGCGCTCTGTGTGCATCTGGCGTCTTCACCGTGACTAACGACATTGCAACGCGAGCCTGATTTTGGCGATCCTCAAGGGTCAAAAAGGCAATCTAAGCTGTCCTATATGTCTTCCCTGAGCTAATTTCAAGGACATGGCAATGAGAGACGCCACCGTGCTCTGAAAGCGTGTCTTTCAAGTAGTGCTTACGCTAGCTTTGACAGTTCCCTCTGCGGCTCCCTTAGCAGCACCGGCACCTGCACTACCTGGTCTCGCTCAACCCTCCTGCATGCTTTCCCTCAACCCAACTCAAGGACATGACATCGAGAGACGCCGCCGTGCCATTGCAGCATGTCTTTTAAGTAGTGCTGACGCTAACTTTGACAGTCCCCTCTACCAGTGGCGCGCACATGCCGAGTAAGAGCTCTTACCGCCGAGTCCTCCACGCGTCGTGCGACCTGAGCTCCTCGAGCAAGCTCAGCAACTGCTCGTCTCTGTTGACGCAAGTCCGGCAGGCAGTGGCCATGCCGTCGCAAAAAGTGGTGATGGCGACGAGGCGGATAAAAAGGCGGATGAGGAGGAGTCTGAGGAGCCTTCATTCAACGACGTACTTTTTGCAATGCTAGCCGTCGACGGCGACGCTCTCAGCCAAGCCGGCGGATACGAGCTCGACAGTGATCCCGGCCTGAACGTCATGCTCGACGACGAAGGCCCACCTGAGGACTGCAACTGGCAAGCTTCTTTGCTTGTGTTCTCAAATCAACACCTCTACCAGCTTGAACGCTGGTGCTCCTGTCCATATCAGCGAGTGTGCTATCGAACGAATAGTGGCGTCAACTATTTCAGGCAAGAGGAGGCGTCCAGGTGCCGCGGTATGTCTATGGCGATTGTGCTGACCGCGTTGCTTGGTGTCCTCGCCGGTGGCCAGTCATTCCACTGCAGCAAGCAGAACAAGCCCGTGGATGCCGGCGAGTTCTCTCTTCGACACCCCGGGCTTCTGTTACATTCTTTGAGTCAACGTATTTCACACGCCTTCTTATAGCTGTAATCAGTATCATATTCTCAATCAAACTAAAGCTTCCAAGGTCTCTGACTTGCAGGACATCGTGGCGTGTCGTCCTGGCAAGTCGATCTGGGTGTGATGTTGCGGTTTCGATCAGATGGAGCGGGTGTTTGTGCCTGCAGCTGTAAGTCTCGGAATGATCCTAGGTGCCTTCTCGGACTACCTCGGCTATGTCCATTGACTTCATCGCTCAATAATTCTCGGGTCATCCTTTGCGTACTGCGGTGGTGTTCGTTGCTCTCACCCCTCTCCAGCCCTTCCAGCATCCGAGCATTTGTCATCGCCATCTCTCCTCGCAACTCGGCTCCGCCAAGAGCATTCGACAACACCATGCGTCCTCGAGCACAGCGTTGTTGGTAATTGATTTGAGAAACGCCGCTGAGAAGCTCTGGCTCGTCTGTTGCAGCTGGCTGACAAGCTTGAACAGCAGCCGATTTGTTGTCCTCAAACAAAGCTTGGGATGCTTGAGTAGCCTAGTTGTGGTATGCCTTGCTTGAATGATGACCGGTCCTGTTGAGACGTGAACGATTGACTCGTCTCGTGCCACAACGCCAGCAAAGTCTTGCAGGAGCAACTTCAGACATGAAGTGAGCAGTGTGGTCTGCTCGTCCAGTATTGATCAAAACGTTACAGCAGATATGCTTGCTGCAAGATATGAGGTTGTAAGGCAGAGGAGAGCAGAAGAATATGCCATCATAAGGCCGAAGACGCTTAAAAGAAGATCCTGCCAGAATTGACAGAGAGCAAGAGATGTGATCCTGGCTGATTGAGCGAGATTCGAGGTATGCAGGGACACCGGAGCACGATAATGCCTTTGGATGCGATGACTGTCGAGAACGACACTGAGATAGGGCATCCGACGAAAAGTTTCTTGGCGCCTGTATATCCCTTGTTCTCAAATATCTACTACTTGAGCACAAGTGCAGCCTTGGACTAGAGGTCTATTGGTGTACGCCCCCGTGCCTGCAGCAGCTGCGGTGGAGGTAGGAAAAGTTTGATCCATCTGAACGAAATTTGTCGAATAGCCAAGACGAAACGCATCGGTGTCCTGTATCTTGGCGACTTAGTCTGACTGAGGATTTGATTAAGTTCAACTACCTGTTGACTCAAAGAGTGTGACAAAGCCTGGTGATTTGAAAATTTGATAATATATTACAACCATAAGAAGATATGTGAAGCCCGCCGACTCAAAGAGTGTAACGGAAGCCCGGGGTGTCGTAGAGAGTGATCTCGCCGGCATCCACGCGCTTGTTCTGCTTGCTGTAGTAGAAAGACTGGCCACCAGCGAGGATACCAAGCAGGGCAGTCAAAGCAATCGTCGTAGCCATACCGGAGCGGTATTTGGGTGCCTCCTTTTGAACAAAGATGGTTGAAGCCACAATTCCTCCGATTGCACCCCAACCGGTCTGTACAGCAGTACCGACAGCACGACGACCGTTGCCGACGATGTTGTTACTGCTGAAACCAATTGTCATGGGAATGTTGACGTTTGCAGCAGCAACGGCGAGGAAAATACCAAAGTAGCGGACCTTGACGTTGGCGACGTAACCAACAAGGGCCAATCCGATGACGACCATCAGCGCGTTGAACATGATGAACGGTCCACGTGACTTTGCGCGGTCGGAGAAGTAAGAGATGACGAGCGCGTAAGGGATGGCGGCAATGTAAGGCGGTGTGGTGAGCACGAGAGCGCGAGTAGCCTTGTAGCCCATACCGTTGAGGATGACAGGCAAGAAGTAGGCGAGCGCGTACGTGCTGGTAGTGGCACAACCAAACATGGTACCGTAGAACCAAAGCTTGCCCTCAGCCAGGAAGCCGAGCGCCTCGCGAGCAGTGATGTGCTTGTGGTCGTTCTTGGCGTCGTGCCTGTCGCGGTCGAGGAGCTGGATGACTGCGCGGCGCTCGTTGTCGGACAACCATTTGGCGTCTTGGGGGAAGTCGGAAATCACAAAGAAACCAACCAAAGCGAACACACATGTGGCGATACCCCTAAAAAGGTTAGCAAAAGCAGAGAACGCCCGGGTTTACTTGCTCGCAGATAAAAATCCAGCGCCATCCAGCAAGCCCTCCCTTGCCGTTGAGGTCAGAGATGGCCGAGGCGATAAGTCCTGAGAATCCAGAAAGTAGGGCACCCGTCATGTAGAAAATGGTGAGTCGAAGTTGCAAAGCATAACGCGGGTACCAGCACGTGATGAGGTAGACAGCTCCGGGGAAGAAGGAACCCTCAGCGGCACCGAGGAGGACACGAAGGACGGCGAGTGTTTGCCAGTTCTTGACGAAACCGGCACCGATTGAGACGGCACCGAAAGCAAGACACACCGACGACAACAGGTAGCGGGTACCAATGCGACGAAGAAAGACGTTGGAGGGCACCTCGAAGAGGAAGTAGGCCGGGAAGAAGACGAGCAAGACGATGGAGTAGTAGTTTTGCTTGGGGTTGAGAAGTCCGAGGTCTTTGCCCATACCGTCGACACGTGCAGCCGAGATGTTGACACGGTCAATCAGCGCACAGGCGTAGAGCAGACAGAGAATGGGAAGAAGGAGAAAGTCAATCTTGAGGTAAAGCTTACGCATAGCCTTCTCTGACATGACAGCCTCGGAGGCGCCGGATGCACCGGTACCAACGCGGCCAAAGTCCTTCTCCTCAAGGGAG
Organism: Protomyces inundatus; assembly: GCA_003717165.1. Classification (NCBI taxonomy): domain Eukaryota; kingdom Fungi; phylum Ascomycota; class Taphrinomycetes; order Taphrinales; family Protomycetaceae; genus Protomyces; species Protomyces inundatus. Next base: position 45,803 of record QXDR01000216.1, on the reverse strand, counting down.
TCCTCATAGGTAGAGACACCGTTCTTGGCGTCGCGGTCAGACATGTTGATGGTTTGCTGATTCAATAATAGAGGTGTCTGAAGATGGGCAGGTGGCCCTTCTTATAGACTACGAGAGTACTGTCCATTGCAAGCGCGGCAAAGAAGCTTTCGTGCACAAAGCCGCACGGCCTCGAAGCTGAACCCCGTAATTGAAAGCTTGTCCCCGGAGTCCGGGAAGCAATTGTGGAGTATGCAGACCGCCCGTCAGATTCGGGCTTGGTGGCGTCTTGGCCGGCCGTGGTCTTTCGGTGAATGAGTGAAAGTTGCAGCTTTATTTTTGCAGATTCAGCAAACTCCGGCGCTCCACAATCTAGCGGGAGTGGTGGCGCTTTTCGGGGAAACTCCAACCTCGCACAAATTGACAGATTCTGCTTTGGCCGATGCAGTCTGGGCCATTGGATGCGAGCTATCATCAACGCCGATTCAACAGTCTCTTATGAGCAGTCAGAGCAGGTACAGGTCAGTGGTCAGTGGTCACAGACTCACAGCTATGAGCCTATGAGCTAATAGAGCTATACAAGTCCGAACTTCAGAGCATCATGAATATGCTCGAGCTCGAGTCTGGAGCTGCAGCTCAGCATCACCTGCAAGGCTGCAACTGCAAGTTGCAACGACGTGAACGTGCAAGTTGTCATGGACTCATGGCACCGAGACTAACCTGCGCTTGCTTCCTTCGATTGTCTTGCTGAACATCTACATATGCGTGTCGTCGATGCCGGCGCCTAGGCCTGCAGCCATTCGTGACGAAGAGCTTCTCAGCTTCACCATCCTCTCCGACCGACCCGGCGACCTGCCAGTTGAAAGGGCATCAATATCGCGCGCGCGCACGATCAACTCGGACCAAGACTCGGGAGTCATTTTGATCATGGGTAGCAATTGCGCATATGCATACGCCAATTGTGTCAGCGCTGCAGCAGCGTTGCACGCTCGGCGCCAGCCAAAGAATAGGATCTAGTCGCAACAGCTACAGTGGAATTGCTTTTACGCTGCTGTGATAGGCATCGCTATCTCGCGTGTATTACTACTAACATAGCTGGCCTCTGACGGCGTGATTGTGTACGTGAAGCGTTGTAACTTGTATGTCTAGTACTCACTGTACATGTTTTCAGTGAGTCTTAATTCTTGACACAAAGTCTACAGTTGTAATCTTCAGATCAAGCGGCAAGTTGACAAATTGAGGCTGGAATTCGGGATGGCACGCGAGTTGCGAATCTTGCGATACGCTGCGGCATGCAGTCTGTGCAGCGTGCAGTTCGCGAATCCTTTCGCGAACGTTGGGCAATTTGGGCTCCGACAATCAGGAACCAGGAACGCGTCTGATTCGTGCAAATTGCAATGTACGCGTACATGACATTACACTTGAGCTCAGCAACTGACAGCAAGTGCAAGACCGTCGCGGTACCGGTGAATCTATAGCTATGAGGCTGTAGTCTGTGACAAGCCGGCAACCTGTTGTTGGCTATTGAGGGCATGAAGAAGCTTAAAGTAGGATCACCCATCATTGCGGGCCATCGACGTTATCCAATGCGACTTTGCATGCTCGAGCGCTCGCACTAGCTGTAGGGCGCTAGCTTGGACCCCATACAACTTCAATGCTCCAGCAATCCGGTGATCAATCAGCGCATACGAGTCTTCACGCGCTGTTCATCGTGTCGACATCGATGTCGCTAGGATCAGCACACAAATGGTGTTGCGCAGCTTGCGCAGTCGCCTCAACGCTGCCTTAGTGTGTATACGTAGCTGCAGACGCGATCGCGCGCTGCAGGCAGTGAGAATCGTGCTCGAGGCACGTCCGTGGTTCGCTCGCTTGATCCGGAATGCCCACCGGCTGTAATCGCTCGAATTTGCAAGTCGCCGCTTAGAAACGCGCAATTCCAGTTTTGGTCAGTTGTCCGTCGGCGGGTTTGGCAGACTTGAAGAGCAGGTTTTCATGCACGCAGTGCGCGGTAGATTGTCTGCGTGTCAGACATTCAGTAGTCAGCAGATTCAGCACTCACCAATTGCAAGCTTCTAGTAACTTAGTAAGTCTACATGATGCTAGCATTGGCTGCACCTAGTACCGTGTCCGTTTGGTCAATGGTCAGTGGTCAGTACACGCGGTCATACCAATCCAGGCAAGCAGCTTCGGTAGCAACTTACTGGCAACTTTTGACCTCAGCAATGATCGAGCACGGGAGGTCCGCGGCCGTGTTGAGATAGTCGAGTAGTGCAAACGTAAACGGCTCAGTGGTCACTGATTTCTGTATATGCTGCTCTTCGCACACGTCCTGCAGAAGAAGTGCAAAGAGATCGCTTGCAAAGACAACTTAGACAAGGCAGCATTGCTCGCTGCCAGTCGCTGGACTTGTCTGCCGGTCGAATTCGGGTGAGCGGCTCTTATGGACTCTCGTTGTGACGAGGGTCGGAGACTCTGAGGGTGTCAGACGTTGTCCTGAACACCGGTACCGCGTGCCATCGCTGAGGCGCCGTGAGAGGAGTCGCGGTTTGCCTGCTGCAGCTGTAGCCGCAATGCCTGTAGCTAAAGCTTGATCATGGTCATATCAGTGACACACAGTCGCAGAGTCAATCGTCGTCGTGACTTGATCATGAAACTCATTATATCTACTGTTGAGTCTTGAGTCTTCAGTGCCTCTTGACTCTTGAGTCTTGACTCTGTTGCACACTGCGACACTCCAGAGTCCAGACGCGTACGATGGGCACTCGACTGCGATTGGTGCCGCAGACTGCAGCTGCATCCCGTAGAACTGTAGAACGAATCCTCGGGAATCGGGATTAATGTGATGGGTGTCAAATCGCATTGGTCGCGTTGTGGCTTTTTGTGGGGTACCTTGTCAAGTTGTCAAGTTAAGGTAACCTATACTTGGAACCTTTGCGGCTATTGCGGCAGTCGCGGAGGTCCATTCAATCCGTTTACTTTTGAGGTTTTGAGTCTTGAATCCTGAGTCTTGACTGCGTTGATCATGACTGCGTTGACTGCGTCGAGCACCAATCGCCCTCACAGAACCACAGTCTATAGACTGCAGTTCACAGCGCTATAGCTTCGAGACATACATCAAGAAGTGTCGTAGACTCGTAGTACATGTTGGACGCCTGTAGCTGGACCCGTGTTGAAATGGATCTGCTGGCCTGCAGGCTGCAGCTGAGGGCGCGGGTCAGGCGACTACTCAGGCCCTGATTGCGATGGCTACTTATCCTGAATAGATTGACCATGAAAGGCTGTGATCTAGATTCAGACAGACAGAGCGACAGCGGATTGTTTCCCTAGCGTCGTTGTCAGAACAAATGTTGCATCTGCAACGACGGCTCTAGATCTGCAGGCAAAGGCTTACACGCCTCGTGATAGCTTCAAATCTGCGCAGAGTGTGGCCAAGGCGGTCATCTTGATCTGACCAGCATTGTGCATCCAAGGCCTGACCCTGGATGCGCTTCGGCTATGCTTTGCAATATGTCAAAGAGTGGATGGATCTCATAGACAAGCTCGGGCGCGGCACGAGGCGCTGTTCACAACATGACGCAACTCCTAGTCGCCCTCTGTATACAAAAAGGACTTGCAGTTGCAGCCAGAGTGAGCTCATCAAAGCACAAGTTAGTAGACATCATGTGCAGGCGCGCAAAGACGATGCTGTTGAGTACTTGGACTGATGAGTATAAGCTCTCTTTTCAGATGGTCATCAACACCTCGGCTGAGATCGCATCTTTGATCCTACACATCAGAGCGCGCGCCCGCGGCGCGTGCTAATCACCAGGGTGTTTTAGTGGGTATATCGCATTCTCGCTCACAAGCGCAGAGATGCGGGGAGTCCCACAGTACTATGGCGCATGCACTGCTGTCGCCTAATCTACGTAATGTATTCCATCCTTTTCCCATAGCTTACCTGTCGCCTGGGCTAGTCCAGGTGTCTTCGTATAGACTATGTTTGAAATTAAAAAAAAAAAGCTCAACTCCGCAACGACCTCGAGAGCCTCGCCTAGGCCTTGTACAATACAAAACCATCGCCTAAGCCAGAGCACCTTGAATCAAAGCCCACAAGATGCACATCAAAGACAGACTCTTCATCGTCACCGGCGGTGCATCAGGCCTTGGCGCCGCAACCGTCAAGGCGCTCTTTGATCAAGGCGCCCATATTGCCATTCTCGACCGCGACACGGAAGCCGGCCCTGAACTTTGCAAAGCACTCGACGCCAAGCGTGTTACATTCTATCAAAGCGACATGGCTGAAGATGAAACGGTCGAGACGGCTGTCGCTGCCGTGATTGAGCATTCTCAAAAAGTGGGTGTACCCTTGCGGGGCGCCGTGACGTGTGCTGGTGTCGGCATGGCGGGTCGTATCGTCGGCCGTGGCAACAAGCCTTTTGATCTCGAGACTTTTAAATACGTCTTGCAAATCAACCTGTTTGGTACCTTTCAAGTGTGTCGACTTGTTGCAGCGCATATGGCATCGCTCGATTTGGACCCGGAAGCGCATGAGCGTGGTTGTCTCGTCATGGTATCGAGCGCTGCTGCGACGCAAGGTCAGATTGGTCAAGTCAGTTATGCTGCTAGCAAGGGCGCCATCAATGCCTTGACCCTGCCGATGGTAAGAGTCTCTACGAACGAGTCATGCTAACAACAGGCACGCGACATGGCCAAGCTAGGTATTCGTACTGTGACGATTGCACCATCACTCTTCGACACCAACATGGGCAAGAGTACGCCCGACAAGGCGCGTCAGGCGTTGGAGAGTATGCTTGAGTTTCCAGCCAGGTTTGGCAATGCCGCCGAGTTTGGCCACATGGCACGCGCCTTGATTGAGAATACGTATGCGAATGGTGAAGTCTATCCGATTTCAGGCGGATCACGTCTTGGCAAGCTATAGATTGACTAAGAAATATCTAGTGATTGTCTGCATTCAGCTTGCGTGCGCTCAGCCGGTGTCCAAAGAGACTCCGTGCACTTCTAGCCAAAGCACTCAAGCTTGGGCTACTCTGTCGCTGCGTCTTGCCAACACTCTCATCAGCAAGGAACTTGATGAATTCCTTGGACGCCTGACAGACTTCAGGGTGATGCCGCTTGATGCCACTCACGGCGCTCAGCAGCTTTTCGCGTGCATCCATCACCGTCATGTCAGGCGCCAACAAGGCTGTTTGAAAAGCAAGACACCAGGCGCCGAGCTGAGCCTCTTCCTTTGCCTTGGAAGCATACCGCGGCGCAGTCCCCTGTTGCATGGCAAGGCCCGGTTCCCGTGGCACAACGAGCACGAAATGGTCTTCGACAAGCGCCGCCACTTTCCCTTGCAGCGCCGGCGATGCATGCTCGAAAACGGCCGTCAACGTCTTGTGTCCGTTGCGTGTATTGAAGGTGTGCATGGCCGGTCCGTCAGGCGTCAACGTGGCCGAGAGCGCGTAGACGAGCATGCGCAAAGCGAAGGCATCTGTCTCGGTTGTGAGGCACTTGAGGATGAGTTCTGTGACGGAATCATGGACGGGCAAAACTTCTTGTGCGTTCGCATTGTTGCGGAGGGCAGAGCCGAGCACGAGGGCTGATTTGCCGCGACAGACGGCGTTGTCATCTGCTAGAAGCGCCATGAGATGAGGCAAGACGTCGGATTCAGCGATCCGCAGGCCAAACGCAAGCTCATGCGCCAATTCTTCCAACGTATCCAAAGCCGACTGGACCGCTGACGAGCACGTCGTATCGGCCTCCAGCGTAGCTTGCGCTTCATTGAATTGCTGCAACGCGCCGCCCGTCATGGCAGCCCGATTAGGTCTGAATGGTTTTTTCTTGCGTTCAAGCGGCGGCACCCGTCCGTCATGCACCTCTTCGCCTGGCACAAGGGCCAGCGCGCCAAGCAAGGGATGACCATGCGCATGCGCTTTGTCGGACCCTGGCGCAGGTGGTTGCGCGTCTTGCAATAATTTCGCCTCTTTGCGGCCTGTTTCGAGGTTGATGCGATAGTGGAGACCACCGGGCACTTCTTGATCGTCGTGAATCTCTTGGTATGTGTCTGTCGCGACAAAGACAGAGGGGTAACAGACGTGGTCGTGGCAGATTGTATGAGACGCGCCGCTGCGATGGATGGCCTTGGCCAGGACGGGGAGCGCATAGAGTGAGAAGGTCAAGAGCCGCATGATACTAGCGCTGGGCCTTTGCCTACGCTTGATGCTCTTGAGAGTTTGATATAGTTATAAAGATATCGACACGCCGGCGCGACTTGCATTGCACATGATGGCAGCATCGTGTGGGTGTCGCGCGGCAACGGGTCACGTGTCTGATTCCTGCCGCGTTTGCTCGATGCGGCGACGCGAGCTCGCTAGAGGATAGAAGTCATCTCTCTATCTGCTTGCTATAGCTACGGCCCTTGCTTGAGGCACATGTCGATCGTCGGCAGCTGAGTCAAGTTGTATTGCTTGACCGGGCTAGCTTTCCATATCCATAGAACCGTGGACTATGGGTTGTCCAAAGCAATAGCCCATCCAGTCTGCCACTGATTCAGAGCTCGAGTAGACACTTGCAAGTTGCAAAGGTCCCTGCCGATGTCAGCATCGGGCTCACCCTTGTCGATGACAAGCAGAAGGGCTTGTGCATTCCAGAAGGTAGAATCCTACACTCTCGCATGGTCACAGTCGCGGCTGAAGACTCTCGCTTCCGACCTCTTTGACTAGCTCGTGTGAGCCTTGACGCGTGGGTCTGGCGTTGCCCATCGCGTCAATGCACGCCTGTGAAGCACTCAACCGCGACCAAGGGCTGATTGTACGAGGACTTGTCTTTCAAACTGCAGTGTTGTTGCAATGATACTGTTAAAGAGGACTAGGTTTCATGCCTGCAACGATGCTCGAAGAACTTGAGATGCAATCGTTGCTTGTCATGGCATCCGACAGGACGCGTCAGGAACCGACGGAACGCTGTTCACGCGAACGTATTAGTCGAGGCAATGAGCACGATCGTGGTCCTGTAGCTGTTGCGTGAGCAGCTCCGGAGGTCGATTCTGTTGATCGAGCAAGAGAAGCATAAGCTGTAGTGTTCTCTAGTACTAGTACACATGCAGCATTCAAGAGCCTCAGTCAAAGCGCCTCTGGTCTGTTAGTTAGACAAGTAGTGTTAGCAAGTACTGCGCAAGTAGTCTCAACTGGTCATGGCTATGGTTCCCAAGGTTGTTGCTTTTCACACGAAAAAAAGACTGCGAGACCGCCTGACGCGCACACGACGCAACACAAGAACAAGACTCTCTCGAAGTCAATTGCCAGTGCAAACCAGCAACGATGGGCGTATGGACCTTTGTTATTGCGCTTCTTCTCGATCTTGCCCTTCTCTTCCACTCTGTCTTTGTCGTGGTTCTTCTCAGCGATCTCTCATGCGACTACATCAACCCTATTGATCTCGTCAACAAGGTCAATCCGTATACGTTGCCGGCCATGGTGACGCACGGCCTCGTAACGCTGCTGATGCTCGTGACGGGTAACTTTTACTCGTTTGCACTCAATCTGCCGCTAGCGCTCTGGAACGCCAACAAGTGGGTCTCAAGATCTTCACTTTCAAGGCTAACGCGATCAGAATCATCAAAAAGGACTATACGCTCGATGCGACAGAAATCTTTCGAACGCTGTCAAAGCATCAGACAGAGGTGTACATCAAGCTCGCCTACTTTATGCTCTTTTTCTTTTGGTTTGTCAAGCGATTGGGTCGTGCAAAGCTAACAGGTAGGTATCTCTTCCAAATGATTTCGGGCATCGTATCCAACGAAGAGACGCACGTTTACTGAGCATTCAAGCTTCAAGCTGTTGCCCTCTGTCGTCCAGATTGCTCGCTGCGATGCACGGATGCTTGACAGGTGTGCTGCGCTCGTCGAGCTAGCTCAATGCCAGACTGTCCCATGGACACCATGTACTAGACCTTTTATCCTTGTCGATGCTTCTTATCTCTTGCTTCTCTTGCTCAATCTCTTAACAAGGTTCATCACCCGATGCGGGAGCAACACTCATAGCCTCATCGAGCCATGATCCTTGAGTGTTGGGAAAAACGTTGCCAAATGTTCAAGATCTTCTGGTGTTGGCTCAATCAGCATTCTACGCTTGCCTGTAGATGGCTGCGTCGGACGCGTCACGACCGTCGCCTGTGTTGTCTGGGCAGCCGCTGTGCCTTGCAGGTGTCTATCCAAGAGTCGAGCCATGATCTGTTCCTGCTGCTGCATCTGCTGTCCCTGCCATGCAAGACGCGTCAGCTAAACCAATCTACTGCACTAGTAGAAAGAACGCACAAGAGATTGCAAGAGCAAAGTCTGACGCGCTGCTTGCTCCTGGAGTGCCGTGATTTGCCCCTGTTGCGCCGTCAGGAGTGCAGTCAGCCCGGTGAGATCGATGTGCTGAGGGAGTTCAAGGGAGAGCTTCTTGAGCCAGAAGAGAAAGTCTTGTTCCATGCTAGCGCTCCTTGTCCTTGCTATAGCTATGGTAGGAGGGAGAGAGCAAGTAGATGGCTAGCTAGATACTAGAGAGCGAGTGGTCTGAATGCGGGAGAAGCGAAGGTTGGGAACGAACAGGACAAGCAAGTACAAGCACTACCAGGACAATACCATTCTAGAACTACCGTGCTACAGCAAGGAGAACCGACAAACACACTCCTGAGACAAGCAGACACTAGCACCATGACAGACGTCAGATATAGGGGCGGCAAACAAAAGGCCCCTGTCGACATCAAAAAGGACTCCCTCCTAGACAACAAGGTACGTATCCATTCAAAGAACGACGCGTCAGACGGCAACAAAGCAAGATGGCACAAGCCAAGTTGGAGGCCCAGGTGGCAGATCTCAACCAACGTCAGATTGACCACGTCTTTTTGATTCGCTCTGACCGGCCGCCCGCCAAACTAGCCATCCGCGATGCTAACGAAGCCAAGATTCACGCAGCCCTGCACAACAAGTCCAGCACGCAATGGCGACTCGCCTTTGCAGTCATCGTCGGACTTGCCTTTGTCACACGCTTCTACCGTATCGACTTTCCCGATCGCGTCGTGTTTGATGAGGTGCATTTCGGCAAGTTTGCCTCGTACTACCTGCAACGGACCTACTTTTTCGACGTTCATCCGCCGTTTGCAAAGCTGGCCCTCGCATTCGCCGGTTGGGTCATTGGCTATGATGGACATTTTTTGTTTGACAATATCGGAGACGATTATATCGTCAACAAGGTGCCCTATATTGGTTTACGCGCCATGCCAGCATTGCTAGGGAGCTTGACGGTGCCGATTGTCTTTTTGACAATGAAGGAGTCGGGCTATGGTTTGCCGGCTTGTATCGTGGCTGCCAGCATGGTGCTCTTTGATAACGCCCACGTGGCTCAAGACCGACTCATCCTGCTCGACGCCATGCTCGTCTTTACCATGTCGTGCTCGGTGTACTGCTACGTTCGCTTTTACAAGCAGCGTCGTCAGCCCTTCAGCCGACCTTGGTGGACTTGGCTCTTTTTGACGGGAACGGCCTTGTCGTGTGTCATGTCTACGAAATACGTTGGTCTCTTTTCGTACGTGACGCTTGGCTTCGCCGTGGCGATTGACCTCTGGGAACTCTTGGACGTTCGCAAGGGACTCAGTATGAAGCAATTTCTGCGTCACTTTTACGCCCGCGCACTCGGCCTCGTCGTCATGCCCTTTCTGCTCTACCTATTCTGGTTCTGGGTGCATTTCGCCATCCTTACGCGATCTGGGCCAGGCGATGAATTCATGTCGCCAGCCTTTCAAGAGACGCTTTCAGACAACATCATGATGCTTGAATCCTACCCCATCAACTATTTCGACACCATCACACTGCGTCACAAAGACACAAAAGCCTATCTCCATTCACACCTCGGCAACTATCCGCTCCGTTACGACGACGGACGCGTCTCGTCGCAAGGTCAGCAAGTCACCGGTTATCCTTACAACGACACCAACAACCACTGGCGCGTCGTGCCCGCTACACCGTTTGCGGCAGGACAAGTCCCGAATGTGCCCGTCATGCACGGTCAAGCCATCAAACTCGTCCACGTCAATACTGATACCGTTCTCTTGACGCATGACGTCGCCTCGCCGTTGTACGCCACGAATCAAGAATTCACCACCGTCTCGCAAGAACTTGCAGCCGGAGATCGCAATGCCGAGACACACTTTATGCTCACTTTGTTGAGCGGCAAGGCAGAGCCCTGGCGGACCAAAGCCGGTCAAGCAAAACTCGTGCATATCCCGACCAAAGTCAACATGTGGTCCGACAAGGCGCCCTTGCCGGAATGGGGCTTCAAGCAGCAAGAAATCAATGGTGACAAACGCGCCTCGCACAGCGGCAACGTCTGGTATCCGGAATCGATCATTGATCTGAAAGACCCCGCTCGACTCGTCAAGACGGAGCGCAAAGTGAAAAAACTGCCCTTCCTGCAGAAATACCTCGAAACGCAACGCCTCATGTTTTACCACAACAATCTCTTAACTTCCTCGCACCCTTACGCCTCGACTCCCATCAATTGGCCATTTTTGCTTCGCGGCGTGAGTTTCTGGACTCATGACGCCGGCAAGCAGCAAATCTATCTCGTTGGCAACGTCTTTGGCTGGTGGCTTGCGATTGCCACGCTCGCCATCCTTGGCGGTGTCTTGGCAGCCGATCAAATCAGCTTGCGTCGTGGTGAAGATGTCTTGCCACCCCTGACACGCAAACGTCTCTACAACTCGACCGGTTTCTTTTTGCTTTGTTGGGCAGCCCACTACTTTCCATTCTTCTTGATGGGACGACAACTCTTTTTGCATCATTACTTGCCAGCCCATCTCGCCTCGAGTTTGTGTACTGGCGCCATGGTCCAATTCATCTTTGCACGCATCGGTCGAAAGCAAGTCTCGCTCTTTGCACTCGACAGTAAACTTGGCAAGGACTCGCCACTGCGCAAGGACATCAAGCAAGATGACAAGGCGGCTGCGTGGGTTGAACGCGACGATAATTCACTACTCATCTGGGCCGTCACGGGCGCCATTGTGGCCTGTCTCGCCGGCTCGTTTATGCACTTTGCACCGATTACGTATGGTTTGCCAGGTTTGACGGTGCCACAGGCCTTGAAACGACAAGTCTTGTCGTCTTGGGACATGCACTACCTCAAAGAATAGACTAGCTAGATAATCAAGCCCCGCCGCGTTTACTAAAGAGTTTACCAAATTGACGTTCCACAAAGCGGCCGTCAATGGGCAAAGGCGTGACACTGCGACTGCCTTGGACACTTTGCGCTTGACTAGGTGAAGGTGCTGTCCGTGCCGGGGATCGAAAGTAGGATGATTGACCGGGTACAGGACTGTTGAGCGGACTCATGCCATGACTCGCGCCGGACATGCCACCATGCGTCAATCCACCGAGCAAGCCAAGTCCGTCGCGTGAGAAAAAGCCATTGCTCGATTCAGGCGACTTGACTTCTTGAGAGACAGAGAGCTTATCGAGGAGCGCATGCGTCTTGTCGAGCGCGCCAGGTTCTTCTTTTCGCAGCGTCTCGACTTGCTTATTGAACAAGTCAATGAGCCTGGCATGTTGCTGCCGTGGCACGCCCTTCATCTCGAGCACCTTGTAAAAGTTGCTTGTCGAGGCATCGGCAATAATGAAAATATAATTGGCGATAAAGCCTTCCGGCGGATTGATGGAGACGTGCAACACTTTGAGCACTGTTTCCAGCCTGCCAATCTGCTTCGTGACCGTCGCCGTGTAGGCCTGCGTCGTATGCGCACCTGGCAAATTGAGCAACGTCGCCTTGATGCTGTACAAATCCAACAACATTTGCTCAGCACCTGCCTCATTGACGGGCTTGCACTTGACGACAGACCCCGCAAAGCATTGCACGAGATTAGCAACGAGGCGATCGGTAAAGTTGCGTGCAAATCGATCTTGACCCAGATTTTGGAGGACGCGCTTGCCTTCACGGAGCAGGCCGGCATTCAGCACAGACACATACGGAGACTGGTCTCCCGCTTCCGTCATCGTCGACCAAGTCCGTTTGAGCATCTCTCGTAGCGAGGTATCCACAACGCGATCGAGATGCGAAACGAGCAAATCCATACTGCGGCCCATGAGCGACATGAAATGACCGTGCTGATACGCATACGTGACGCGCTCCACAAAGGCCGGGGCAATCAGTTGCTTGATGCGTTCTTCGAGCTGAAGCGTCGTCGTAGCGCAATAGTCGGCTGTTCGGAGCACCATGATGATTTCTTCAACCGTGACAACGCCGCTAGCGTATTTGCCCGCAATCAAGTCATGATAGAGATTGAGATGCTTGGCCATGACCTTGGCGAAGTCATAAAGTGGTGCGCCATTGGACAATTCTGCACATTGCGTCGTGGTTGTCAAGTAAAAGTAAAAGAGATCGGCCGAGGAAGGCAAGGCCGGCTCGTCGAGACCAGGCCAGGTGGCCGTCTTGTAGCCTGCGAGCATGCCGGCCAAGGTTTGATCTTGCATCTCAACAAAAAGGTTCAGATAGGGCTCAAATGCTTCACTGATGCGCAGGCCACGGGATTGCTTGTCGGAGAGATCAGACTGAAAGGAGCGCACTGAATCGAGCGACGCTCTCGGTGTGCCGACTCGATCGCCAAGATACTTTTCAAAGTCGAGCGTCTCTTGCAAGGCTTGCAACAAGAGCTTGACATCCGGCCGCGAGCGCGCCATCACAGTAATCAGATCCTCCTTGGTACTCTCGCAGCCTTGCTTGATGAGCTGCTCTTGCAAGTGCCATGCCTCTGGAAAGATACCGACATGCTCGTCGTCCAATGTACGAAAGACACGCTTGAGCCAGGCATACCGTCGAGAGAGATTATCAAGCGAGCCAGCTTCTTCATTGCCACGAAACACGTTACGATACTCACGGAGTTGGGCATTGATGTACCAAGTTGCAATCCGCTCTTTAGGCCCTTCACCAAGCACTTCGACGAGTTGGCATCCTTGCGACAAGACGCCTTTTGTCTGCGCAGACAGCCCGGTCGACAGATAGGTCTGAAAGTCGCTCGAGACTTGCTCCAACAATGACCGCTGCAAGTCTGAAATCTCTTGCGAGAGCAGCGCAATCTGCGGTATTGAGCGATACGCTTTAAAGTGCGTCATGAGTTGCAGCACGGCCGACAAGAGCGACGCCGTCTCGGCATACTTTTTGCCCACCGCGAGCCGTTGCAATTGATCGAGCGCCGAGATGAGCATCTGTAATCGCTTGACAATCGTCATGGTGGCTGCAATATTCCGTTTCGCCGTATCAAGGCCACGAATCTCCTTTGTCACACTCGATACAAACGCCTCGGCCTCAGCAGCCCTTGTTCGCGTTGCTGAAATCTCGTCATAGAGCTCCTTGAGCTTTGCCTCGACCCGTCCAACCCGTTCCGCTGATCGCTGCTTGTTGGCCGTCACGCGCTCTTCTAACTCTGCAATAGCACGATGGAGCTGAACCTCATGCCGCATCAGCTTGGACTCGACGCGTGGCAGCAGCGAGAGGGAGTCGATTGTTGGAAACAAGGAGTCTAGGTGCGCCGTTGGCTCATAGACGGAACTGTCGAGCTGCGATGAGAGAACTGCCTCATTTGCTGTGCCATGCATCACGCGCACACCTGCCAGGCCTTCTCGGCCAGTGACAGTCGAGCTTGTGGCTCTGCTTGCCGGCTTCTTTGCACGTCGCTGGCGTGTTTGTCGTGACGCGCGGGATTCGGTTGCGGCGGTGCGCGTCGACAGCACGTGAAAGACGATCTCGAGCGCTACTTGGAACCCAATCCATCAAGCTTAAGGTCCTACCAGCTACGGAAACTAGGCTGCTAAATGAAAGGTATGCTATGCTATAGATGACCTCTGGCACGCTTGGCAGCTTGGCAGTGTAGCGCTTTGCAGCTGCAGCTGAAGATAGTTCAACAGCTGTGTGGCAGTGGGCCTCGCTCTGAGTAGTCTCGCTCGGCCCGACTGGGCCCCTGATTGACTCAGAGTCAGAGTCACAGAGAACACTTCAGATACTACTTCAGGTCGCTTCAGCTTGATCTTTGGTGACTTGCTCGCTCAAGCGTCCAGCGCAATCTCGCATCACTGATCTCGCATCTCTGTTTGGCGGCAAATGACTTGTTTGCCTTTTCGCAAATGGCAAATCTTCACCATACAAGACCGACTCCTGCCCAAGCTAAACGCTCTCTCAGGCGAACTTGGCAGCTATGCTTGGTTTCATTCCATTGGCGTTCGTCAGTGCGGTCGCCGCGTCCACGGCACAGTGTCTCACTCAGAAAGATTATGCATTCATCGTCCTAGGTGATTCGTCATTGGCAAGCGGCACAGGCAAGGAGACGATCAGTCAATTTTTCTAATGACGCTAACATCAGGCTACGGCGATTGTATTGGCTCACAAGAGTCAGGCCCATCCGCTGAGGTTCACAATATGGCCTTGCGCGGCTACAATACCAAGCGCTACCTTGGCAACTCGACACACAGGGCTCTGGTCGTTGCAGCAGCCCAGAGTGCTGTCTCCCGTGGCAAGTTTACCGTGTGTTCCATCGACTTTGGTCATATTGACGAAAAGAAGGAGGAAGACTATCATGTGGCGCACGAAGACTTTGTGCGCAACCTAAAGGCCATTCACGCCGAGCTGCAGCCGTATTGCTCTCAGATGGTCTTTACAACACCCATGATGCGCCGCTGGTTTACACCAGACAACAAATTCCTTCCCAATCTCGAGGAATATGCAAGCTACACGCGAGAAGCCGCGGCTGGTACAGCAGGCGCCCTGTTGGTTGACATGAACAAGCAGTGCCTGGACAAGTGGAAGGGCGATGCACCAAAACAACTTTTGAAGCTCAACATGGTGGACGAGAGTGGCAAGGTTGTTGAGGACAACTCGCATGTCGGCGCAGCAGGGTGTAAAGTCCTTGGCAACTGGTGGAATAAGCTCTACTGTAAAGCTGCAAAGCCCAAGAGTCAACGCAAACACAAGCACAAGAAGGGAGACACGTCTGGGGACGATGATTCGCACTAGTATCAAGTCATCTTCTGGCACAATTAATCAACTGCCATGCCTTTGTTTTGCCTTTGCAGACGGCATCTCATCCGTCTTGTTGCTCTTGCACGACTTTGGCTGCTTACTCAGTCTTTCGTATACCGTTATCTCAATGCCATTTCTTTCTTATCCAGCTTCTTCCGATGGCATCTGATCCCTGCTGCCTTCAATCTTCAGCATTCAGCCCCTGCAGCTCACAGTCACGTGTCAGATGAACAGAAAAGCTGATAGCTGATTGAAAGACCTCGTGCCGCAGTGTCGTAAACTTTGTTTGCGATTTTCGTCTTCAAGACCTCATCGACGCATGGAACATCTGGTTTGCGCAATCTCAGCAAATAAATCGACCTTGTTGCTACGGAACAAATTGTTGCGTACCCTCGCTCGCGTCGATGACGACAGAAAGTGCTCTTCAGCTCAAAAGCCGGGCTGTGCCATTCGAGCTTCATACTTACCATTTGTTCAGAGCTGATACGATGCAGCTATTACCAGTGCCCTGTATCAACCATCTGTTCTTACTGCTGCTCTACTTGCCCGCTTTTGCATCCGGAGAGCAGCCGCAAGTCATTTTCGCCATGCTTGGGGATTCGACCACTGCCAGTAAAACAGGTTCGTTACTCACACAAATTTTATTTATTGACCCTAGGCTATGGTGATTGCTTGAAGTACGAATTCCCGGGCGCCATCATTCTCAATTTTGGCGCATCTGGCAGTACTACGAGATCATTTTTCTACGAAAACTTGCCGTCGGCAATCGAGTCGATTTGGAGGCATCGCCAGGCCTTTCCACATCATAAAATTGTTTGTTCTCAAGCATTTGGACACAATGACCAAGGACACAGCAACCAAAATACCGATGCCCTGAAGGCAGAGAAGGTGGACACAGGCCTTTTTAGTCGCTATTCGGCCGCAATACACAGAGGTCTAGAAAAAGTTTGTGACAAAGCCGTTTTTACCACGCCAATTGAACGACGAATCTACCAAGCAAACGGACAATTCAAGCCAACCCTACAGACCTATGCAGACGCAACGATCAGGGCGGCAAGATGGACGAATTCAAAAGTCATCGACCTACACGCAAGTAGCATGAAGCTTTTGGAAGCTTTGCCAGCTGATATTGCTAAGAAAGATTTCAACCGTAAAGTTCCCGCATCACAAGGGGAGGATGATACGCACTTGGATGAAGAAGGTTGCATGACTTTTGCGGCCCTATGGGCTACACGCTACAAGTCACTTTGAAAATATTCGTTGCTATAGCTATCAATAATCACAAGGTGCCCCTGAGTAACTATAGACGCGAGCAGATGATCCTGACTAGCTGCAGAGCTCTGCCGGCATTGAGTCGAGGTTGTTTGTCATGGAAAAATCGTTGAAGATAGAAAAGCAAGAAACTACTGCTATGAGACCACAAAGCGAGACTTGTTCACTACTATAACCGCTCAGTGTTAATCTTCGAAGAACTACAGCTTAACACCTCTTCCAGACTTCGGCTTGCAATTGAGATTCAGTCCAGTCGTTGAAGATATATTCAAACTATTGATTTGTCAGTTGAATGACCAATCTGCTGCGATGGCGAAAATGAAAAAATGTGCATGCTGAATACACGAAACTGGAAGATATGGTATGATCATACAGAGCCTAGCGGCGATGTATGGTATGATGTGGCAATGTTCTGTATGACAACTCATCAATGCATGATCATGCTTGTGTTGACAACCATTGACAGAATGTTTGCAGCTGTACAGTAATGGTCACAAGCGTAAGTCATAGTGCGAAAACGTACAGTCGACATTCAACACCTCGATGAAAACTATTTGTGAGGTCATGCATGTATATATCTGAGACTAGTCAATTCCAAGATCATGTAACATCATTGCCAAGGAGGAAATTCAACCGGAACATCGGGCAAAATACGATGATCGCCGCCATCAACCGAAGGACAAGGTGTTGCCTCCAAGACGCTGCACCGCTCCGGTCTATTGTACGGATGACTTCCCCATAACTCATCGTCAACATAAGTCCCATGAAGCTGCCATTCGTCAAAGACATGGTAGTTGACAAACTTCTTATAGCCACAAGTCTGAAGCAACGTATCTGGGGTAGAATCATCCTCTTCAATTCTATTGACTACAGAGACTGGGTCTCGCTGGTCAGAAATCGTGCGGAAACCAGTCTGATTGACTGAATAAATGGCTGGGTAAAAGGAGCTAATGAAGCAGAAACAAGCTCCGTTTGCAGTATTGGACTCGGATTTAATCTTGGCTCGATTCTTTCCCTGAATGACAGTCTGACAGATGCTTCGTGCGGTCTTGTACACAATTCTAAAGACCTGATGCACTGGGTCCCGCGCTTTACCCGAGACTGTGAATGCATTGTCGAGATATACCGATGTACTTCCTCCTGGAGGAAATGCGCGGGTACATGCGTCAAACAGGTACTCTGTTGTCCTGAATCGATGTGGTACTGAAGGATACTGGTCGGCCGTGCTGAGAAGTCTACCCTTGTGATTATCACAATGTTTGTAGCTGAATCCGGCTGTACAGAAAGACACCTGGCTAGGCGCAACCGAAAGGATTAGCTGCGCTTGAAACCGCTCGGCACCGCATTTTTCGTGACACGTTTCCTCCGTATCATAGCCCATTAGTACCTTTACCCGCTTGACGGTGATTCCAACACAATCCCAGCGGTGAACATCGTCTTGGCGATCTCCTGTACGAGAATTGTCCCTGGGCCCGTCCTCGTCGTCTTTTGCCCCTGAACAGGAAGGAATGTCTATCTGTGTCTGTTCGGTTGCAGGGCATATTTCGTGCTTGGTACCCGAGGTCGAAGCAAAATTGTTAGGTTGATGCACAGCACATATTCCTCGAACTAAGACGGTGGTGTAGAACAT
Source organism: Protomyces inundatus (assembly GCA_003717165.1). Classification (NCBI taxonomy): domain Eukaryota; kingdom Fungi; phylum Ascomycota; class Taphrinomycetes; order Taphrinales; family Protomycetaceae; genus Protomyces; species Protomyces inundatus. Next base: position 27,896 of record QXDR01000216.1, on the reverse strand, counting down.
CGATCGCCACCACATTGTTACCACGTATTCTAATGCTCGACGTCGAGATCGCGAAAGCTTGGCTTTGCGTAGGTGTCTCAATCTCTGGTTTCGACAGCTGAAGCTGAAAGCAAGTATGAACGACGGATAAATGGGTTCAGTTACGGTATCAAAGAGTCACTAATCTGTACTTGCAGCATGATGATCATTTATAGCTATAGAAAATCTGTGTCAGGAGTTTCTCTCTTTGTTTGGTATTCGCAAATTGGCAAATGCGAGTCACAGGAGACTTCTCGCCAAGACAAGCGGCCCAAGAGCCCACGTAGCTAGTGATAGCAGTGTGTGCATTTGCTTCGCATGAATGGCAACACAGTGATGCAAAAGGAATATTAATAGCGCGAGTGGCAGCTGCGTCAGACTTGCCCTAGTTGTGGCATTTCCAGCTGCAGCTGAAGACAGTGGTGCAGACTCTAGTTGTGATTTCCACCGCCAAAATCTGCTTCAGCTGTCCCTGGAGTCATAGTCCCCGGAGGAAATTGGAACTCCAGGTCTGGATTACTGTACACTGCGTCAGAATCCACGGTAGGGCATTGCTTTGGTATTTCACTACATCGTCGCGGTCTGTTTTGCCAATGAGCTTCCCAACTACCGTCGTTTGGAAATGTGCCATACAGCTGCCAGCCATTCACCGAGTGACTGTTCACAAAGTTGTCGTATCGACAGATGTCCAACATAATGATGCGCCCGAGAAAGCTATTGTCCACGGCATTTGGATCTTGGGCAGCGGTTTCACCAGGCTTCCGCCAGCCAGTTTGCTCAATGGAAAAGACTGCTGGATAATAGATACTTGCAAAACAGTAACAAAAACCGGAACGCATGATCTTGTCTTTGTCAACGATTTTCGCCCGGTGCTTCCCTTGAAGTTTCGACTGACAGAAAGAGCGAACAGATTTCCAAGCAACACCAATAAGAACCTGTGCCGGATTCCGATAGTTGGATTTGATCTCGGCCATGAAAGTGTTGTCGAGTAAGTTGGTTGATGACGAGCCGCGGCCGAAGGCAATTGTACATGCCTGGTAAATGAAATCTGGTGTCAAGTATTTCTGTGGAATGGGTGGGTTGTGATAGGCGTGACTTTTAAGCCTCGCTCCGGGAAAGTAGCATGCAACGGTCGGGATCGCTAGACAACGTCCCGCCGGTCCCTCCATCATCCTGAACTCATAAGGCAGTTTCTCAGCTTGATTCCTGCAGGCATCTTCGCAAGCCTCCTCTTGGTCGTCGCGATAGCCGCTCAAGACTTTCATCAGCTTGACGTGAATGCTGACACATCTCCAACTATCGTCTTTGATTGGCTTTGGCCGGATCTCTTCTGGCTTCTCTCTGCCATCTTCGTCTTTGGCGCCAGAACAGCCCTCCCATAGCTCCCCTGCCGGGCAGATTTGTTGCCCTACCTGCGCTGTGCCTGAGCTCTCGCCTTTTTCTGGGCTACCGCTTGGCTGTGCAGGCGTGACTAGACTTGGCAATGCCAGAAAGCTGGAAAGAATGGCGAAACGCATTGGCTGAGGCAGTTTCATCTGGCAGACGCTCTTTGTCCTCAGGACAATAGTTATTTGTAGCAGAAGAAAGCTGAATTAACGATCTTATTCCAAAATAACGTAGTTGTAGCTTGCAGCTGCAGTTGGATGAGCTTGTATCATTGCAAAGTCTGCGACAGTGTAGCGTGGATACATCTGACGTGGCAGATCAAGATGGTGTCATCAGGGGTAAGCAAAGCAAGTCGGAGACGCAGTTCGATTTCAGGGGTGCAGACCGGACTAGCTTGAGCTCAAATATCCGGGGACAGCGAGATCTGAAATGTTCCGAAGCATCTGAGTCTGGTATACCCGCTTAGGGTAGAGATACCTCTGCGCATTGCGTTAGCCTGGTCATGGGCCCGGGTCAAGTTGATATTAGAGTATCCCTTCACAACCTGCAATCATCGGGCCAAACAGGGCAAAGCTCATTGACGAGGTCGCTGCAGCGTATCCATGATGCTGATCGACAGTCAATGCGCGCGAAGGTATAGCCTGCCAAGACTACAAGGCGCCTTGGCAGTCTGTTTTTATCGTGGAGTTGGGGCCTGTGTCGATATCAATGTAGTTAAGTCGACTTCAAGGCCACAGTTTTGCGATTCGAGTTTGGAAAGCTAAGCTCGAAGTCAGCTTCGAATTCGAATTCGAATTCGAATTTGAAGTTCGAGCTCGAGTCACTGACGCCGCGCACCCAGTGCCACCCACGTACACATGCGTCGTCGCCTGTACCAGGGCCATCATTAGGCCAATGCCACTGCCAAGCTATCAATTGACTTGATCCGGAGTGACGCCGTCATTTCGCATAGCTCTACTGCTTAGATTGCGCAGCGGCACACGAAATAACATTCCGGCCAATGGTGTGCGTAAGGCAGCGCCTTATAGCCTGTTGCTACAGTCTCAGTGTAATGACAGTACGCGCATACTGCTCGAGCTCTATAACAAGGTCATGAACAAGCATTAGGCGCGGCTCATCCCACGCTGATCAGGATTGACAGCTGCTAGCGCTGCGCAGGTGCCTTCAAATACCTTCCCGTGCCATAAGTTTAAAGAGCGTCGCGCGAAGTCGCACCTTGAGCGCCTGAGCATCATCTACATGGCCGGCATCTTGATGCTCACGAAGCACTATAGCTATATCGATAGCGAAGTGCTAATGAAGCGCAAGTCGAAGTGCCCGAGTTCATTTGGTTGTGCCGCATCTAGATTTGCCTGCCCGCACCCAAATCACGCAAGTTTGAAGTTACACAGGTGGGCGGCTCAGGCTGACAAATGGAGCCGAAGCGACCGCACCACGACAAGCTGAGAAACCGCCATGCTTGAGCTTAAGCCGCTTGGCTACATAAAGGAGACCCTCCCCCACGCTGCCCATGCTCTTCATAGTATCCCTTCACACATTCTTGCACCATGATTCAGCTTCACACTGCCACCGAGACACTCACCAACCACCTCGAAAAGGTCGCCGCCCGTCAACAAAAACATATTGCCAAGATTGAAGCGCACCGCGAAAAGGTGCTTGAGCGTGTCGAACATCACCGTGTCAAGGTGCTCGAGCGTCGCGAAAAGGCGATTGCCAAGGCTGAACGCAAGCGCGCCGAGACGCTTGAACTCATGGAGTCACACAGGCAGCGGGCCTTGGAACACCGCGAGAAGACGCTTCAGAAGCTTGAGAGCTGCCATTTGGAAGTGCTCAACAAGGTCACACTCATACAATACGGCGATGACGGCGGCAAGGTGCTCGATGCTGAGCGCAAGCACTATAAGCAGTCGCACCACGCACACAGATTCGCAACGGCGGCTGAGGATGATGCCTCGGAGTTTGATGTCAACATCTTTGAAACAGACACTGCGGGAGACGAAGCAAGCTCGAACGATTGTACGCCTATGGTCACACCAACGGGCGAGAGCTACCGTACCTTGAGCAGCGCGGGTACCAGCTCGACACTGGTAGAGACGCCAGTCATTTCGTCGGCAACCGGCGAGTGGTCCAAGCAAACGGCCATGTCTCGCCGACAAGGATCTTGCGACTTGTCTCTATGAGCGCAATGCTTTCTTCCTCTCTTAGTGTTTCTAGCGTAATGACAAATCAATGATCAACTCAGCCAAGTGCTTGTGCGACCATCTCGATTTGATTCCGGCTTCATTCCCCGCCAACCAACCAATTCCACCGACAAAAACAACCAAACAAGAAGCGCCATGAAAGAGTGCAACCACATCAACAAATAGAAAACGTCAAAGCGCAAGGCCCAAGCGTCGAGCAGTCAACAGACTTGTATGGAAAGAAGCTCGCTGTACTGATTCTTTCTACCACTACCTCTTCAACGGCCATGTGCGCCTAATTGTATCAACAATAGCTTTCCAAAACAATCAATACAAGCAAAGCAAATCCCTGCCGCAGCCATGGCATACAAGCCAACGGCTCACGGAGGATCATTGAATGCTTATCTCGATGACCTGGCGCACACCCGCTATCCGCGTGCCGGCTACGGTCTGGAGCATCGCATCGCCCAGCTCGACATTCTTTCGCCTCCGCCGCCAATAGTCGACTACGACGGCCGCTCTAGCAGTGGCACCTGCTCGCCGACTCAGACCGACTATGCGCCGCCCTCTTCTGCATCCTCGCATAGCTTTCCGTTTCCCTATCCAAGTGTCCAGTCATCAAGTGGCAACAAAGCAACACGATTTGCCCCGGCGCAAGGCAATCGACCCTTACGACTCGCGACATCCCCGCGCGCCGGTCAACAAGCCCGGTTTCAGGCTTTGTTTGAGATGGCCTTGTCGCCGCGTGTACCCGTTCGTGAGTCGGCTCGGTTTCTCGATCGGTTCCGGTACTTGTTGTGTACGTCCCAGCTTTTGACAGATAGTCATCTGCCGAGTGCGCCGCCGTCTGGTTTGCCAACATCATCACAGCGTGAAAAGAGAAAAGCCACGTCGTTTGCCTTTGACGCAGAAGAGCAGGCGACGTGGGATGAACGCAGAGTTGCCAAGTATTGGATGGGCTCTGGCGGTTGTGTTTTGCTGACTTCATTGCTTCTTGCCTGGTCGCTCAAGCGCACTCAGGCTCATTCGGCAGGTACTGCGCGACAAGATGCGCATCAAAAGATACAGACGCCGGCATTATTTCAAAAACGGGCGCGTGCACAAGCAACGCTTTGTATGACACTGTTGCTAGCCCGCTTTCTATGGGCGCAATCAAGAAGAGCGTATCGACGGCTGCTGCATGTGCGCGCCGCAGATCGGTGTTCACAGCTTCTGAGTCAAGCTGAGCGATTCGACAGTGTTTGTCTACAGGTGCTCGCACTCCTTGAACAGCGAGAGCAGGATGTTGCGCATGCCAGCGCATCTGGTCAACCGATCCCCTCAGCGCCGGACGAATCCCTTCAGATGACGCTGTCAGGATCGATACAACTGCTTTCCCTTGCCTTGGACAGGGCCTTTGACGGTCTACTAGCCATCGCAAGTCCAGCCGAGTCGGGCAACCTTGCAGCCTTGTACAATATCGACCTCAGTCGCCCATCTGCTCCAGAAGCTCGTCTCGCCACGCCGGAAGCAGATGCATCCACTTCAGAGTTCCGCACGGCTCTAGAACAAATACATACACGTCGACGGCAGGTCCTTTGCTGTCTATTGGCCGTTCAGGCAGACGGTCGGCCTGATCAAATGTCAATATGGAAGACTGTCGTTCAACATCTCTCGACCTTGTCCCAGCTTACAACTCACCTTGCGACACAGCTAGAGGATGCGCTCGAGGCAGAGGCAAAGCACAGTCGCGCTCTCGTCGCCGTTACCAAGCAACAGGGGCCACAAGAAAAAGATGTCCAAGCCCTTGCAAGACTGGTTCGAAGAGCACAAGCCAAGATGCACGTCACGCTTGAATCCTTCCGACTCGTCGACGAAGAAATGCATGATACCGACCGTGACTTTGAAGAGGATTCACAAGAACAAGCTGGTTCAGCTCGTGCGCAGACGGTGCAACAGTATGATCGTCTCGGCACTGAGCTAGAGGCGCTTCTCGAGGCATGGCAAGCAGGTCGCGCAGCACTCGATCGACACGCTTTGCAACAGCAACAGCATGCCTATCGACGCCAACTCGCGCATGGCCAGCGTCGTATTCTTTTCACGGAATCTGCAGCCGACGCGTCCCTAACAAGGACACAGACAACAAGTCAATCAGGGATGCGTGGCTTCAAACGTCCCGACTCGCTCGGCTTCTGGGGACCACGCATCTCCATGCTCGGTCAGCAAGATACCAATCGACTACCGTTCGGCGATGAAGCAGGTCTCTCGAGCGTTTTGGAAGGCTATGTCGCTGGCAGTATGGAAGAGGATGTCGAAACGGCACAGGAGCGGGCGAGGCAGATTGCGGCCATGCGCGCTGAGCGGGAGGCGAAACAAGCACGGACGGCGGCACGTTTACAGCAGCAGCAGCAGCAGCAGCAGCAGCAGCAGCAGCAGCAGCAGCAGCAGCAGCAGCAGCAGCAGCAGCAGCAGCAGCAGCAGCAGCAGCAGCAGCAGCAGCAGCAGCAGCAGCAACATCAAGGTTGGCCACGTCTACAAAGTCCCGAGCCTGCCTCTTCCATGTCCGGCACAACGACCACCGCCCGCGCACGTCAAGTCGTCTTTGCAGAGCAAGCGCCACCGACGCGCTCGATGAGTATGGGTCATGGCCATGCCCACAACAATGGTCCGCGCAGGCCGCGTGGTTTACGACTGAGTATTGGATTAGCACCGCAAGGCGCACAAGGTGTTGCTGAGCAGGAACCCAAGCGACTGCCGTTGTCACAAGCTGCTGCGGCGCAACGGAAACAAGAGCAAGAGATGTTTGGTGGTCCGCAGTCGTCGATGGCACGGGCGAGACCACCGAAAACGGCGATACGCGACAGTCTGGTGCGGAATGTGAGTAGTGGCAGTGATGGGTCTGCCTTGTCGATGGCGACATGGACGACGGGGGGTGATTCGGGGTTGGGTGCATCGACGGCGAGCTACGGCAGCCGCTTCTAGTCTAGTAATAATATTGCAGCTCAGTGCATAAGGTGCAGAAGTCACGGTAGACTTGTACGCAGAAAGGATTGCATCCCAAAGGAGACTCTTGATTGACTTGACTTTTCATCTCTCTATACAGAGAAGCTACATTTCTAGAATGACTCGATGAACGAGGTGGCGGTTGCCTTGAGCTTCGTCTCCGAGTCCTTCGAGACACTGCCCTCCTTGGAGATGGTGGCCATCAGGTCACCCTCCTGAGCCTTGAGGTGAGCCAAGAACTTCTTCTCAAACTCACCGATACGGTCGACGGGGATCTTGTCGAGCAAACCATTCACACCGCAAAAGATGAGCGGCACCTGCTGCTCCACCGTGAGCGGCGAGTACTGCGGCTGCTTGAGCAACTCGGTCAAACGCTCACCACGGGCAAGCGTGGCCTTGGTACCGGCATCCAAGTCGGAACCAAACTGGGCAAACGAAGCGACTTCACGGTACTGAGCCAAGAAGAGCTTGAGCGAACCAGCAACCTGCTTCATCGACTTGACTTGAGCAGCCGAACCGACACGCGAGACGGAAAGACCGACGTTGATGGCAGGACGGATACCCTTGAAGAAGAGTTCAGCCTCGAGGAAGATCTGGCCGTCGGTAATGGAAATGACGTTGGTAGGAATGTAAGCCGACACGTCACCACCCTGGGTCTCAATGATGGGCAAAGCCGTCAAGGAACCACCACCCTGCGAGACATTCATCTTGGCGGCACGCTCAAGAAGACGCGAGTGGAGGTAGAAGACGTCACCGGGGTAAGCCTCACGTCCAGGCGGACGACGGAGCAAGAGCGACATCTGACGGTAGGCGACGGCCTGCTTGGACAAGTCGTCGTAGATGATGAGGGCGTGGCGGCCGTTGTCACGGAACCACTCACCCATGGCACAAGCCGAGAAGGGTGCAATGTACTGCAAAGGAGCAGCCTCGGAAGCGGTGGCGGCAACAATGATGGAGTACTTGAGGGCGTCGTTCTCTTCGAGGGTCTGCACAAGCTGAGCGACAGTCGATCGCTTCTGACCAATGGCGACGTAGACACAGTAGAGCTTCTTGGACTCGTCCGAGGTCTGGTTGATGGCCTTTTGGTTGAGGATCGTGTCGAGAGCGACGGCGGTCTTACCAGTCTGACGGTCACCAATGATGAGCTCACGCTGACCACGACCGATAGGCACCATGGCGTCGACAGCCTTGAGACCGGTCTGCATGGGTTCCTTGACGGACTCACGCGGCAAGATGCCGGGAGCCTTGAGCTGAGCACGACGACGCTCTTCACCCTTGATGGGTCCCTTGCCGTCAATGGGCGCACCGAGTGCGTCGACGACACGGCCGAGCAAAGACGGTCCAGTAGGCACGTCGACAATCTGGCCTGTACGCTTGACAGTCTCGCCTTCCTTCACGAGACGATCGTTACCGAAGAGCACGACACCGACGACGGAAGCCTCGAGGTTGAGCGCCATACCCTTGACACCGGATGCAAACTCGACAAGCTCTTCAGCCTGGACGTTGGAAAGACCGTGGACACGGGCGATACCGTCACCGACCGTCAAGACACGACCGGTCTCGGCAAGGTCGGCGGCAAAGTCGGAACCCTTGATGCGTTCCTCAAGGATGGAGGAAACTTCGGTGGGTTGAGCCTTGGCCTCGGCATAGCCACGGACAGAGGTGTAGAGGACGGGGGTCTTGTTCCGGAGCTGTGAAAAAGGGTTAGCAAAGTCCACGCTCTTACATCGGGCTGGAAAGAGTCAACAAAGATGCAATAGAGACAGAGTCGATGCATCTCTGCTTGCATGAGCTCGGATCTGATGCTGTAGCTTCAATCAGCTTGGATACACCCTGTCCAGCTCTCTGCATCGTCCCTGCCTCGTGGTCTCTTTTGCACTCTCTCCACCGACTGTTTTTCTCATGGATACTTACAGAAGCGACGAGCGAGCGTCGGTTGACCTGACGGATAGCGGACCTCGCAGTCCCGCGGAGGACGTTGAAGCTCATCTTTGATGTTGCTAAGGTAGCTTTGCTTCGATAGAGTGATGGACCTCTTGCGGATGAGAGGATCAAGTCAGGACAAGACGAGGGAGGGGAGAAGCCGGGAAAGAGAAACAGTCACTTGTCAACCCGTACTCGCAATCCAACGACATCAAAAATAAATGCACGTGTTTAGGATATCACCGTCTAGGGCTTGCAATTGGTAGCAGCTACCTATAGCGCTAGCTAGTATTAGCTACCTAGCTAGTGACCCTCGCGGCGACGACGTTTGCGCTCCTCGGCCAGCCTGAGTGCCCGCTCCTCCGCCGCATCCTCCTCGCGTGCAGCCTTGGCAGCCCGTCGCTCCTCCCTTTCAATATCACTCGCATGCGCTTCCATATCGTCATCACTCTCGATATCCCTAGACACATAGTCTGCCTTGCGTTTGCCAAAGAGTTGCCAGATCTGTGAAGAAACATCGTTGCGGTCCTGTTTGCTGCTGCTGTGGCCATAGCTAGGCTCATCTTCCTCATCTGAAGCGATAAAAGAATCTGCGTCGCTTTCATCTTCTGCCTCATAGCGTGGCTGGCGTCGATCTGACTGTGTTGGCTGTCGTGGTTGACTTTGCTTGGACGCACCAAGCTTGGGCAGTGCCTTTTTAGGCACATGGTTCGGCTTCATGCGCTCCTCTGTAGCACTCTTGCGCGGTTGCTGCTTCAAGTATGGCAAATCCTTGCCCTGCTTCCGCCAAAGATCATTCTGAATCTCTTCAATCGTTCGAAGATCACGCTTGCCATTCTTTTGAAGTGCCTGCAGCGGCGGTAATCCATTCAAATCGGCATGACCGCGGCCAGCCTGTTTGACCATGGAGATGGGTTTTCCCTTTTTACCACCCGACATGCGCACAAGCGGTCGCGCATCTTCGATCGGCGGCGCACCACCCTGTGTTTGCTTGCGTGCTGGAAGTCCCTTGACGGGCGTGCGTGCGCCTGTTGTGCCTTTACCCGTAGACTTGACAGGGCTCGGCGCAGCACTCCCCGTACCATAGAGATGCGACGGGGTCGTCCGTCGTTGTAGCGAAACCTTATCTGTCTTTCGACCTTGCGGTCCCAGTCGCGCCCGTTCCGCCTTTTCGCGACGTTCCTTGGCTTCACCGACGGACAAGACCCGCGCCTTGCGTTCCGCCGCTTCCTTCTCTGCAACCAGCTTGGCCACCTTGTCACGTTCCGCACGCACCGCTGCTTCTTTGGCTTCTTGCACGGCACGGATGCGATCTTCAGCTTGACGCTGGCGTTGTGCTTTCTCTTCATGCGCACGACGCGCTTGTTCTCTGAGCTGTGCTTTACGGAGCGCTTCTAGCTTTTCGATACGGTCGCGGTCGGCGGCGGCAGACTCGGCTAGGAGACGGCGATAGTCGCCTGTTGCTTTGAGAAGCATGGCGCCACGGCGACACTGCTGCACAGCTGTACTGACCGTACAAGGCGTGTTGCTTTTGCTATTGAAGAAGCGCTTGACTGATCTATTCTTGCAATTGCGTGGGCTGGTAATTATTATTGTGTAAGTTGTGGGTGTCGCGGCGAATTCAACCTTGGAAGAGAGGACAGAGGCACAAAGGACTTGGCTTGGCATAACATGCGCACCAACCGACGCGCTTAAGCTTAAGCTGTATCTATCCATCGCTCCTAGTACCCTCTGCTGAAGAAGCCGTTTCTCTTCTACACCAGCTCATAGCTGCCTGCGCAATGTCGCATTCGAGCGCCCACGGTAGCTCCTCGCGCGCCGTCTATACCGCTGCTGCAGTCGATGACACGGCACTGCCACCTTACCCTGAATGGACTCCTGCTACTGCTACTGCTACTGCCGCTGCCGCCTCTCCTTCAGCCGGCATTATAAGCGCACCTGGAAGCGCAGGCGATGTCAAATCCGTTGCCGAGACCACTGCTGCACCTTCCATTGCCGACGACGTTCGCAAACTACGCCAAACGCAGCCAACCCTCCTCGGTCCTGAAGATGCCACGTATACAACCATCCCCATCGACCAACTTGATTATTCGCGTGATCGACAGGGTAATATCGTCTGCACGGATCCAACACTACAAGATCCATCTGCCTTTGCTGCCTTTATCCAGCATCACGGCGCCAAGCCACCCATCTTGCAACTACGCATCCAGGGCGGTCACTGGGAACAGCGTGAGAGTACAACTTATACCACAGACAGCAATGGCGTTCGACGACCGAGTTCGCAATCGACCCGTCAACATGTCACAGACTTTGACTATAGTATTCCCCTGACACATGAGATTCTCATCAAACGCAACAAGGACTCGCGTCCCTTCTTCTTTACCTACTTGCCTGAAGTCGCCACCTATCGCGGCACGAGCTTCAAACGCGCTCAACAGCCGCAAGATGAAGATGAACGCGTCGAGCGAGGCTTGTCATCTGGTCAACAAGCCATCCTTGCCTATCTCGGCTCCACGGCACCCCTCAAGACGTTTCGCTTTGAAAAACTGGTGCGTGGTTGGGATGTGGCGCACCTTCAACGCCAGATTGAGATGATGATTCGCGGCACAGGCTACTTTGGCGATGTCACCGTGTCGTTTGTCGAGCATGAAAAATATATTTACATTCGACCCGGCACGCGTTTCTCAAACTGGTACCACAATATCTGGTGGCAACTTTTGCGATGGCTCCTCTTTCCGATCGGCATCCTCCTCTGGCTCATGAAAAAGTTCTGGCTTGGCGCAGACTGGCATGTGCTTGGTGCGCGCTTCGACTTGTATGCCGTCAATGAACGTGGCGATGAACGTGGTTTGGCACCGGATGCGTTTTTGTTGTTGTTTCACAAACAGATTGCAGGGTATGCGCAGGTACGCAAAATGGGCGATGTCATACCTTGGCCAGGTGCGGATGGCCATGTGCAGGAAGAGGTTGTTATGGGCATGCCAGGTGTGGTGTACCCAGAGAATATTCAATTTGAGCCGCTCTAGATGCATGCTCTATTCTTTTATGTAGATAGGTAGGTTACAAGGTGCCAAGGTTGAGCCAAGAGCGTTGCATGTCATCTGAAGATAATTTACATCGGTCGCAAGACTGCCCAGGTGGCATCCATGATCCATCAGCTGCTCTGCCTCTTGTCGACGTTCTCGGCAAGTCAAAGCATGAGCGTCGACTATGCATCCCTGCCAGAAGGTCCGGCTTCCTTCTCAACAGAGACTGATAGCAATGCCACCCAAGCAGCTGCCCTGGATGCCTTTGCACGACGTCAGCGCGCGCGTCTGATTGCCGTACCGACCGACGATACGCGCATCAAACAGCTCCTCAGAGCGCGCGGCGAGCCCATCATTCTCTTTGGCGAAGGTCCAGCCGATCGTCGCGACAGACTACGCGATCTGCTATCACTCGACGAGGATGCTGCTTCAGGGATTGGCAAAGCAAGCGCAAGCGACGATCATGGCAGAGGAGAAGGCGAAGAGCAAGAGGAAGAGTATGAAACGGCAGGTCCGGAAGCACTGCGCGCCGCACGCCTGCATATTTTACGGGAAAGCCTGCCGCGTGCTCGAAAGCGACTGTTGCAACAACGCAGAGAACAACTTGTATCCGGTCCGGCACTTGTTGCGGCGCGTCAAGCGGAAAGCGCGCGGCTCAAGCGATTTGTGGCACAGGGTGCGCAAGTCGCTGCTGAACGTGCGTGTGCTGTGGCGCGCTTCTCGCCAGATGGACAGTTTATTGCGACGGGCGCTTGGTCGGGTGCATTAGGTGTGTTTGCAGTGGACGGCCTCAAGCCGAAACGGACAGCGGTGGGACATACGGACAAGGTCTCTGGCGTCGCGTGGCATCCCATGGCGACGCTCTCACAATCCAGCTCGGCACTCAATCTCATTTCAGGCGGCGGCGAGGGGGATGTGTGTCTATGGAGCTTGGATGGTCAAGAAACACCGCTTGCCCGTCTTCAAGGCCATACAGGTCGTGTCGCACGCTGTGTGTTTCATCCGACTGGGAAATACATTGCTTCGGCTTCTTTTGATAGTACCTGGCGTCTTTGGGATGCAGAAACAACCACCGCTTTACTCATTCAAGAAGGCCATGCGCATGAAGTGTATGCACTCGCTTGTCAAGACGATGGCGCATTACTCGCTAGCGGTGGTCTCGATGCCTTGGCACGCGTCTGGGATTTACGATCGGGCAAGACAGTCATGGTCTTGGATGGCCATGTCAAGCCTGTCCATGGTTTGGATTTCTCACCGGATGGCTATACGATTGCAAGTGGCTCGGCAGATGACACGATCAAGGTATGGGATGTACGGCAAGTCTCATGTCTGCAGACGGTACCGGCACACAAGAGTCTTGTGAGTGATGTTCGGTTCTTTAGACATCAAGGCACGGAGCCGTTCTTTGCAGAGGGCGAGGCGAGCGACGAGGAACTCAAAACGAGGCCGGTACCACGATCAGGCACCTTTCTAGCCTCGAGCGGGTATGACGGTGCCGTCAACATTTGGAGCACAGATGACTGGCGGTTAATCAAGACCTTGGTGGGTCCAGCGGAAAAGAAGGTGATGAGTGTGGATATCAGTGGCGATGGCGACCAACTTTGCTCAAGCGGCTTTGATCGTACTGTACGACTTTGGTCAGTCTGAAACAAGCACAGCGACGGCCATGTGCACATATTGAGCAAATAAAACACACACGATAGTTGTCACGCAGCAACAATGGACAGATGCATTGGTGTATCGTGCGATGATGCAAGCACCTTGAGATCAGGCTGCCAAATCTATGCCTCGGCATCCAACTGCTTAAAGTAAGCATCCAAATTCGAGCCGCCTTCCCAGTCTGGCACAATCTTGCCATCACCTGATTTTTGCGATGAGGGCAACTTGGATTGTGCATAAGCAGCCTTGGCCTTTTTGATGAGTTCCTCCTTGTTGTGGAAAGCAGCCTCGGCGCGTGACGCGTCGGCTGCCTTTTGGAGAGAGGCGTTGTGGAAGTAGCCGTAGAGGAGACCAGTGCCGAGAGCGGCGTACCGCAAGACCTAGAGGAAGCTTGTCAGTGATCTGCTCGAGAAGTCTTGCTTCGGGAGAACACGGCCGAGGTCAGTCGTGATGGAGGCTTGCAAAGATGGGCCTTTTTGTTTTGGCATAGGAGACATCCATCTGGCTGCCTTGACGACGGTTGGCCGTGTTGTATAGACGTACATTGGTAGTAGAGGATGCCATGTCGGGTGATGCAGGCTGTCTATGAGCTTCGACGTCTCTTTCTTGTCTTGTTCTCGCATCGTCGGGTTCTAGGGTTAGGGCAGGCAGCACTTGAAGGACCGCTTCATGTACACTGTACTGCAGGTGCAGGCACTACTACTAGTCTACTAGCACTCTGCGTCTTGGTCTATATCTACAACATCCGCATTGTCTCTGACTATGTGCATGTGAAAGTGTCTGGTCTGACAAATGTTGAACTGGCTACAGGGATACAGAGAAGCATAGCTAGTGGCTTTCTAGCACTAGCATGAACCAAAGTCTCGAAAGGATCAAGGATCTGAAAGGGCTCTGTTAACGTTGTGGTCAGCCATTTTCAACTTCTCAGATTGCTTCACCATGTAAAGACTGGTGAGTCCTATACTGTCAATGGGAGAAGTGTCAGAGGTCTTCAGCTCATCTTGGATTTCTGTTCGGAGGTGGCACGCTTAAGCTGGTACCGGGTTTGACCCTCTTCAGTCAGAAACCTCTTCAGTCACGAGGTTGAGCAGTCGTCTCTCAGGCTGAATCCTGATCAATGCGGTTGATAGAATACACGGCGTGCGCAACTGGCAATTCGCCATGCTGTCTAGGGTGACGATGACGCAGCGCACGCCGTGTGTGGTATCAATCGCAATGCTCAGATTTCAATCCGGATGCGCTCAATCTCTGCACAGAGGACTATACAGCACACGTCAATGGAAAGAGCGACGAACAAGGGTTGACGGGGTTGGATGAAGCTTAAGAAAGGCTGCGCAGGTATAAGCGCACGTTGCGATTGCGAGACTGTGATCTCAGTCATTGATGCTGATCATCAGCACACAAGGATATGCATACTGGACCTGAGCTCAAGGTGCAATTTGTAGACATACTTGTACAGTAGATCAGTGAATATCGATGCCTGCTTTCCAAGGCTAATAACGTTGCACTCGAATCACACCATGCGGACAGGCAGAGCGAGCGAACCAGCCAGAAAGCGACCACGACACACACCCAGCCAGTCTCAACCCTCCTTGTCTCTCTCCTCGCGCAGCAGTCGCAGACACCGGCAGCGATGTCAACCACCATGAAGCTGACAGCCAATGTCAAGCGGTAAGTCAACCTCGCAAAATCGCATGGGGGACCCACCCTATTTTGCCCGCACAAAGCGCATAGACACTGACAGCGCCCTTCTAGTCCCAACTACAGCACCGCCGGCATGGCAGTCGCCGTCAAGACCAACCATTTCAAGGTAGAGAAGCTTCCTGATGTCGATATCCAGCAGTGGGACGTCGCTATTCCCTCGATGGGTCGTGCCCCCTCCACCAAGAAAGCGGAAAAGGACCGCAACACGCGCATCTGGGGTCACCCAGAGATCCAGGCACTGCTTGGCAAGGCCAAAATCATCTACAACGGCATGGCTATTGCCTGGTCGACGGGTCCTATGCCCTTTGAGTCGCTGGACCAGACCATCATGATTCAAGCCGGCAAGAAGGAGTATGAAGCCAAGATTGTGATGCGCAAGACGGTCAAAATCAATCTCGCCACCCTCGTGGAAGCACTCAACCAGCGCTACACGTTTGAAGATGACCACATCATCCAGTGCATCTCCTTCCTGTCTGCTCTGCTCCGTGACACGCCCATCAAGAAATTTCCAACGGTCACAAGTCTGACATCGTACTTTGATCGCACGATCAGAGGCAACGTGTTCGATCTCGGCGGCGGCGTTCAGCTCTGGCGTGGTGTCTTCCAGAGCGCTCGTCCTGCTCCTGGCTGCATGACCATCAACGTCGATGTCGCCCACACGGCATTCTACCAGCCAGACCTCACGATCCCGCAGTTTGTCGCTCTCAACCTCGGCTTGCGTTCTCCTGAAGAACTCGCCAAGTTGCAGCAGCATCAAGTGAGGCAGCTCAACAAGATCCTCAAGGGACTCAGCATTTACACCAAGCACATGGAACGGGGTGGTCGTCCACCTCGCTTGCAAAAGATCTTTATGGTCTCGCGTGACACGGCTGTCTCTGCCAAGTTTGACAAAGAAGGCACCGAGTACACGGTTGACCGCTACTTCAAGGAAGTCTACAACATCAACCTCAGGCACAAGAATGCACCCCTTCTTGAAATGTCTGGTCCCCAAAAGACAAAGCTGCCCATGGAGCTTTGCTTTGTTGCTGAAGGTCAACGTTTCCCAAACAGTTTGTTGACGGGTAAGCAGACGGCCGAGATTGTGCGCAACGCAGCACAGCCGCCTACCGACCGTATCCGCTCCGTGCAGGAGAATGTCGCCCGCCTCGACTGGGCCAATGACCCCATGCTGGCTGACTTCCACATGAAGATCAACCCACAGCCCATGCAAGCCCAGGCACGTCTCTTGCCGGCACCGACGTTGCTCTTTGGTCGCAATGCACCCTTGCGTCCTCAGGGCGGTCAATGGAAGACGATGGGCAAACAGCTCTTCAGGACCACGACGTTGGACTCTTGGGGTATTCTCAACTTTGCAGACCCACGTGACGACCCAAGCATGTTTGAGCGCGAGGTGGTGCAGTCGGCCATCCGCTACGGTACCAACGTCGTTGTCAAACAGCCCTTTAAGCAGCAGGCCAACCGTCATGGCAACGTGAAGCAAATGGTGCAGCAATTCTACGTCAAGACATGCCAAACCTTCAACAAGGCTGCCAATGTCCTCTTCTTCATCATCCCAGGCCAAGGCGGTGATGAACTCTACGGCGCCATCAAAGAAGCATGCGACGTCACGATTGGTATTCCCTCGCAGTGCATCTCAGCTGCCAAGTTGCGCAAGGCCAACGCCCAATATTGTGACAATGTTTGGCTCAAGGTGAATGAGAAGCTCGGCGGTCAAAACACACAGCTTGAAAAATCACCCATCTTGACGGCACCTTTCCGTGGTCCGGTCTTGTTGCTCGGTGCCGATGTCTCGCACCCGCCTCCTGGCATGCTCGGCGGCCGTGCACCGTCGATTGTCTCGCTCGTCAGCAACAAGGACAAGTTCGCCACCAAGTACATCGGCCAGGCTCGCTCGCAAGGTGCCCGTGTCGAGATGATTGATGAGATGTTGCCCCTTGTCAAGAATGCAATCGGTTGCTATGCACGCAATGTCGGTGTCAAACCAAAGCACATTGTCTACTACCGCGATGGTGTCTCGGAAGGTCAATTTGCTCAAGTCAAGGAAGGCGAACTCAAGGCTATCAAAGATGCCTGTAAAGCCCACAACATTGAATGCCTTGTGACGGTCGTCATTTGCCAGAAACGTCACCACACGCGCTTCTTCCCAGGCAAGCCACAAGATGGCGATCGTCTCGGTAACGTCAAGGCCGGTACGGTGGTCGACTCGGCCATCACGCACCCTGTTGACTTTGACTTCTTCTTGACGGCCCACACGTCTTTCAAGGGCACTGCCCGACCGACGCATTATCAGGTCATTCACGATGAGGCTGGTTTCCGTGCTGAGCAGATGCATAAATTGACGCATGACTTGTGCTACACGTTTGCACGTTCGACGACATCTGTGTCGCTCGTGCCCGTCACGTACTATGCTCATTTGGTCGGTAACCGTGTCAAGGCTTATTGTCATGGTGAGTCGGATGTCGGCTCGGTGAGGTCGTCGGAGCGTGGCGGACAGCAAGAGTCGGATGAGGGCAAGTTGCCGCGTCTCAATGACAAGCTCCGTGAGACGGTCTGGTACATCTAGTCGTTTCTTGTGCCCAAGCTCGCAAAACTCTGCTAGTATGTCTTTTCTCAATGCGCCCGCTCTAGCCTGTTTTCCTTATCCTCTTTGCTCGTTGACATTGAAGAGCTTTCAAGAAGTTTCAAAAATAGTATTTCTCAGACAGAAGAATTGCATCTATTATCAATCGTTTAAAATACTGCTTGCTCTGTTGAATGCTGGATGCCCAGATGGTTATCGACCAAAGAGTGAGCCAAAGAGACCCTTCTTGGGTGTCTGCTTCGGTGCACTTTCTTCCATCGCCTCCTCTTCCTCCTCATCCACTTGCATCGCCTCACCTGCTTCCTTTTGCACATTCTCCGCCTGTGCCTGTCCTTGCTCCTCAACGGCTCCCGATAGGTAATTCCACGCCACATCCAGTACAATCGGCTTGGCACCCACCGACCGCGTGACAAGAGCCCGTGCGTCCAATTTGGCAAGTTGCTGTGCCGTGCCTGCATACCACTGTGTCGGGTCCAACACGGCCCCTGTCGAACCTGTCATGTTGGTTCCTTGATGGTCGCCAGTCTTGGCTGTCGAGAGAACGAGCGTGTATTCGGCACTCGATCGATGCAGGCGTTCTTCGAGTGTTGTGGCCTGACGAGTTTGCTTCTCAAGCTGGTGGATGACGTGCTCATCCTTGTCTGCGTCTTCGATAGACTGTTGATCTTGAGCGCGCAGATGGGATAGTGCTTTGTTGAGCAAGGCGATGCCTTCAAGCGAGACGCCATGGACGTCACTGAGCAAAGCACACCGTTCGGCGCGCACGCTTTGCTGCTGCAAGGCCAACAAGGCTGTCTGGGATACAGAAAGACCTGGCAAGGTGGCTGCTTCAGCAAGACGCGCAAGCGTCTGGTCGAGAATGAGCACGCCTTCGCGCGCCGAAACGGTTTCGAGCAGCGCTAAATCACGCGCCAGATAATCTTGTCCTGATTCGAATCGTGTAAACGCCTTGATCAGCTCTAAATCTTGCACCGTATCTTGATCTTCTTCACCATCCAGCAAGGTTTGCAACGTCGTCAAGGTATTCGTCCAAGCGGCAATAATAGCATCATGAACAGGCTCAGCGGCGGCACGTCCAGACAAGGCCGTCGAGATAGAAGCGGCTAGCGTGCTTTGTTTGAGAATAGCGGTGCGGCCTGCCCAGCTAATTTGCGACACGAGCGTATCTGTCTTACTCGACGCACCCTGCGCTCGGTCGCCTTGCTTTGGCGCATCGAGGGCGTCGGCATCGACAGCGAGGACGAGCTTACGCCAGGCTTCGTCGGCAGCGGCGTCTTCGGTGGCGGCCGTGGTGACTTGCTCGACGGCAAACGTGTGCAGATTCACGTTGCGTTCCGTTGTTGTTTGGGCGGTATAGAGACCGTAGCGAAGACCCGTCTCGACAGCTTCAAACAAGGTAGCAGCAGAAGAAGAAGCTGAAGGACTGCCAGACTTGTGTTGCTGTCCCGTCAAAACCTGCAACGCGACGAGACTGCGTGCATAGAAGTGAATGGCCAAATCGACTTGACCCCGTTCCTGATGCAACGACGCTGTTAAAAAGTCAACATAGGCCGCCTGTTCCAGTCGAGCGGCCGCAGAGAGCGACGCTGAAGGCACGGCACGGGCAAACTTGATGGCTTTGCGCAATTTGGCTAGAATGACTTGTGCTTTGCCGCCCGCCGTTTTGGTCTCCATCGCGGCTGACCAGACCCGTTCGGCACTGAGCAGCGGCACGAGCCATGCCTGCTGTGAGGACTCAGTCGACTTGCTCGATGCAGATGCTGCTCCTGTTGCTTTGCTTGATTTGCGAAGGGCGTGGAGTTTGCGGGTGAGATGTTTATGGTAGCGGGCATAGTCATCGAAACGGCAGTACTCTTCGCGCTCGTACTCGATGCGCTGGAGGATGGATGCCATGTCTCTCGCTTCTCAATCAATGCTCCGATGCCTCAATAGATAGATGATAGTCGTGGTGTACAGTACAGTGGCTAGGTCTGAGAATGCGTGCGAAGAATCAAAGAAAAAGAGACAACCAAGAGACACAAAGTGAGCGGATAGCTACAGGAAGCCATAGATATCAAAGGCATGGAAGAGACAAGGCCAGCAGAGACAGAAGCGCAGAGTGTCCAAGTCAAGTTCACGACAAAGGATACCTCAGTCGCACTCGATCAAGAGGCCCCCATCCTTGTGCCAACCTCCCTCAAACGCTATGGTCTCTCTGAAGTCGTCAATCATCTGCTCGGCCAGCAAGATCAGCCGGTGCCCTTTTCTTTCCTGATTGATGGCGAGCTGCTCGGTACCTCTGTCCAGGACTTTTTAACAAAACGCGGTCTCTCCAGTGAGACAGTGCTCGAGGTCGAATACATCCGCTCCATCCTGCCACCATCCTTCTTGGCGTCCTATCCACACGACGACTGGATCTCAGGTGTTGCTTTACAAGGCGACGATATCGTCACAGGATCGTATGATAGTCTCGTCCGCGTCTGGGACCAATCACAGCAATGCAAAGCGACCGGTGTCGGCCATACCAACGCCGTCAAGGCTGTCGCATACGCAGGTCCTTTGACTGGCACAGTCTCCAATCTAGCGACAGCGAGTATGGACCGAACGCTGAGACTCTGGCAGCTAGCGACAAGTGGCGACGCATTGACCTGCACCGCCGAGTTGCGCGGCCATGTGGCATCCGTCGAGACGTGTGATCTGGCTGGCACGACCTTGGTGTCGGGTGCGTCGGATGGCATGTTGGGGTTATGGGATACGTCGGATGACTTGGGACAGCCCTATGTTGCAACCCATCAAAACAAGCGGAAACGGCAGCGGGGTACCGGTGTGGGTGTCTTGTCGAGCAGGCAGCTGAAGCAAGTCCACAGTCAGCCGATTTCTCAGGTGGCATTGAACCCGCAAGATGCATCGTTGGTGTACTCGGCTTCCTGGGATAAGTCCCTTGTCGCGACCGACCTGACAACACTCTTGCCGTTGACGACGGTTCAGACCTCCTCGCCACTCTTTTCCCTTTTGAGTCTGCCGTCGCTCTCAGTCGTCTTGACGGGTGGTCAACGCAGCGTCCAAGTCCACGATCTGCGCTCCAACCAACTCACGCGCTCGACCTTGCAAGGACACAGCAACTTTGTCTCCTGTCTCGCTTCAGCACCGACCCTTGAAGGCGCCAGTAACAATGCCTATCTCTTCGCCAGTGGGTCTTACGACGGTGAAGTCCGCGTCTGGGATATCCGCAACGAACGATCCCTCTATGTCGTTGGACGGACACCGCAAGAGACAACTTCAGGTCCAAAGAAGCGGCAGAGTACCGGCAGCAGTCAAGTCATGTGTTTGGCATGGGGCTGTATGGGTATTGTCAGTGGCGGCGAGGATTGTCAATTACAAATCAATCGTGGTGTCGACCAGACGTCTGCTCCGGCGGCCTGAGCAGTGACAATGCACAACGTCCGCCGCTGCTTAGGCAAAGTTGATCCAGCGTTTTGACAAACCGAGTGTCCAGAGTTCTTGTTCAATCTCGCTATTGTCCTGCATCACGCGTATGAGACGCTGCTCAAAAATGTCGGCTGCTTCTTGACAACAGGTGTCCGTGTCGAGCGCACCTAGCAAGCGCGTCAAGTGAAACAGTGCCTGTCGACTTGCTTCACGCAACAAGTCTGTCTTACCATTGCAGTCATACACACACAACAGTTGTGTCCGGATATGCTCAACGAGACCTCGAAACAAGACAAGGTCGCGATGACCGCCCGTATAGACATGGATTGAGAGTGCTATACTCGTGACTTCTGCACGTATGTCAAAGGTCAGCGGATGCGGCGTATCCAGTCGATGGACCGGTGTCTGTGCACATGCCTGTAAGACAGCGAGGCAGTGCTCTGGTAGGGATGCTGCCAATTCAAGCACGACTCGCGCACCTGCTTGCTCGAGATCGCGCTTACTGAGTGCATCTTGTGCAAGTCCTGTTTGCCACTGCGCCGCTGCTAGACGCAGACCTGTGGTACAAAGTGCCAGAAGATCGTTGACCTGGTCGCGCGTCGAGTCTTGCAAGAGGCAGCGTGTCTGAAGATAGCAACGTAGACTTCGACCCCATTGCAATAAGACTGCACCGAGAGAGATGCCTTGCTCTACCCGTGCGTGATAGAGGACTGTGAGACTGTCGAGGACGGCAGCGTCGACACTGTTGATCGGCGACGACTCAAATAGGCGTTCATGCAAGACACGATCGAGTGCACCGTCACCCTCTTGGTCAAAGTCGTCGCCTGGCTGAGGTCTTGTCTGTGTGCCGCGTTTCCGTGACCGAATCCGTGACCGTTCCTCAACCGCGTCCCCCTTGCCGTCTGCCTGTGCGCCTGCCGTTTCGAGCCTTACAAGCCTGGCGCGCAACTGTGTATTCTCCTCTTCGAGTGTATTGAAGCGTTTCTGCCAAAAGACGACGCCGTCAAGGTAGTCTGTCTCTTTGTAAGTCTGTTGCAAGGGCGGTCCTGGTACGAGGGCGGCGCGTAGGGCGGCAAGGTATTGCGCGAGGGTAAGCGCCAGTGGTCTTGCTTTGACGATGGAGATTGCCTGTAGTCAGCATCAAGTTAGGAGAGCATGAAGAGAGTCTACGAATGCAAGTGATAGATCATCTGGCCAGTTCATGGCTCATGCTATGCGTCTCTGCTGGACAAGCCTGCTCGGGTGATCCTTGTCCTCTTCCTTCATGCCATCTGAATCTGATCGCGGGAAAAAGGGAAAAAGTGACAAGAACAAGAAGAGCTCATTCCATACGGCAAACACAAGACAATCAGACGATAGCAGCCATCATGCTCAAGCAAGCAAAGCCAAAGACCGCAAGGACAAAGCGCGTCATGGACGACCGCGCGCCAAAGCTCACCGAAAATGCAAAACAGGCCATCTTTGTCCGTACACAAACCGCGAATGCCACAACGCAAGCCGTCTTGCAAGATCTCATGGCGCTCAAGAAGCCTGATGCGCAGAGTTTTAGCAAAAAGGACAACAAGATCTTGCCATTCGAAGACGCCTCGTCGCTCGAGTTCTTTGCAGAGAAGAATGACGCTTCCTTGTTTGTCGTGGGATCGCATAGCAAGAAACGGCCCAACAACCTCGTCTTGGCGCGCATGTTTGATGGCAGCGTCCTCGACATGATTGAGGTGGGCGTCGAGAAGCCAGTCTTCATGTCTCAGTTCAAAGGAAGCAAAACAAACGTCGGCATCCGGCCGCTCATGCTCTTCTCGGGGCCCTTGTTTGACAGTCATCCGTCCTTTCGACAGCTCAAGAGCTTCTTGCTCGATCTCTATCGTGGTCGTGAGATTGCCAGTATGGATGCTGTCGCGCTGCAACACATCATGGTCTTGACCCATGCCGACTCGTCCGACTCTTCCATTTTGCCGCCCGTGCAACTACGCGTCTACCTCATCAAGGCGCACAAGTCTGGCCAGAAGCTACCGAGGGTTGAGCTCGAGGAGATGGGACCGAGCTTTGATTTGCGTATGCGTCGGTTGCAGCTACCGGAGGAAGGTGCGCTCAAGATGGCACTCAAGAGACCGACCAAGCAAGTGCCCAAGACCAAAAAGAACATTCAAACCGATGAAATGGGTGACAAGATTGCGCAGATTCATCTGGGCAAGCAGGATCTTGACAATATGCAGACGCGCAAGTTCAAGGGTCTCAAACGGTCGCGCGATACGGAAGAAGATGAGGAGCAGGAGGAGGGAAGTGATGCGTTTGAGGGCGAAGATGTCGTCAGCGAGGATGAAAGCGAAGAGGAAGCTCCTGCAGCACCTGCGAAGCGGCTGCGTCAATAGCTGTACGAACCTTCGCTCGCTCAAAACACTCTATTAGCATATGTAGCATAAGCGTTTTTCTTTCTGCTCGCCATAGTCGTCTCTGACAGGAACGCCTGTTGAAAAGGCGAGTCATTATTTTGGTGGAAAGAGTCCGCTATGCCACCAGCAGAAGTCTGAAATCGCTCAGCATCACTGCCCACGAGGCAGCTTTGTAGTCTTGAAAGAGAAACTTGGCCAACAACGTCGTTGAGAAGGGTAATGTTCCTTTTGCTAAGATTTCAATGGATGTGTACGCACACGTGAGTCATGAAGCATCCTAATTCAGGAATGAACAACGACTGCTACTAAACGCCGACAGAAGCTGTAGTCGACGAGCCATAGTAGGCGGGAGGATCATTTACAAGAGGCTCAGGTGCCGTTGTCTGGCAAGATGAACTTGTGGTTCAGACTGGCGCTGCAGCAGCAGATGCATCGGATGCAGCTGCAGTACTTGGGGCTGTACTGGATAGTCTTCATTTGGTCAGCAGTTTACTTGACTGTTCGTGATTGATCATACCTCTGTTGAAGTTGCAACTCCAGTCGTCTCATGAAATTTGTCAGCTCATCAATTCGATCAGTTAGCATCGCCAAAAATGGGATTGGCGTCGAAGATGTGGGCTGTGATGCATTCGCACATGCGTAAGTGTGGTACTTGGCGTATTTCCGCTTGAGTGCAATAATTTCCTCTTGTGTTTGCCTCACTGCTGGATTGATCGTACGATACAGCGGTGAACTTTTGATGTAACAAGCCTGGTCAAAGCAGCCGACAAGTGCTCCGTTCGCCGCGATGAGTTTGATGGTGAAGTTTGCTTCGTTGGGGGAGATGATGCCTGTAACGCTGACGATGCTAAACAGGGCCTCAAGCGTCAGGTAGCAGAGATCGTTGGTACGAACGAACTCTGGTGTGTCCTCCATTTGTAGCTAAACAAGTACTGTTAGCCAGACGCTGCCAGGGTCGGATTGCAGTCACGCATTTATATGAGTTTGGTGCCCATCTGCGACATTATGACTCAGCCCAGCTGCAGCTGCAGCTGCATATGACTCTGTATACGTCACCAATCTCAAAATCTGTAGTCTGGATTCTGATCTGAAACTTTCAAACCTTGACATGGTTTCTTCTCTTACTTCACATGCAGATCCTTATGCAGGTGCAGGCAGGCCTTGTGGGCTTGACGGACTATGATCTGCAGCTCGACAATGACGAGTCAATAGGAAATAACAGCAAGTCAGCTGCAGCAGGTGCTACAAACCTCATCATGAATCCAATCTAGTTGCGTAGATCAGGTCCTTGGATTCATGGCAAAAATAACATGTTTGTCGACCCTGCAGCTGGTCGGTTGAAATTTCCAATCTTTTCACTTCTTCAGATTTCACCAATAATAGCTGCGGCAGTGCAGCTGCAGGGGAAGCTGAAGCACGTGTTTCCATTTTGAAAACAAAAGAATCACACTAATACTGACTGCCAGTGATTGTATAGTGTCATGAATGTTGTGATATAAAGCTCCTCGGCCTGACCAAAGCGCGGAAGTACCTTTTGTGAGGTGGGATACCCGTACGCAAACCCGGGCACGATAATGAAGCCCATCTGATGATTTTTTGCATTGTTCACTCGAGCTCTAGGCCTACATCAACCTTGATCTCGAATACGAGCCTGGAAGAAAAACATTCTACGGTGCTTGATGTACGTGTACCCGTCTCATCTCCAATCCCGATAGAATCAGCTACGGATTATGTCTTCATAAATGACGTGCATGCTTGACACTCGAGCTCTGGCGCTAGATAGAAATAGGACAATTCACGCCCATCTGTAATAGATCGCCTAGCACGGGGCTCTAGTAAGTGCACCACTAGTGTAATATCCTAAGAGGTTTCATAAGATTAGAGTCAAGAGTGTGATGCTAGATGAGGAATAGTGTCAGCGAATCCGCTTGCTCTCATTCGCTCATCAGACTCGTCAGGGGTAACTTTCGGAGCTACTTCTTATTTCTCATGTTTGTCTATTAGTTGGCATTAGTAGTATCTCGCACTCATAGGCGTCCCCACATGGCTCAATACTTCCGTATCCCAGACTTCTACCCATCGGGGTCATGGTCCGTGACAACTCAGCATGCCAATCGTTAGCTTGGGCACGAGGAGACTTGTAATCAGGCTCTGCAGTTAAAGCGTACGCACATATACAATGTACATATATGTATACTTATTGAACACCGTGAAAAAATTGTAAGGGAAAAATCTATAGGGATTGATATATGTACAGATATATGTACACTCAGTCTTCGACTGTTTCACTTCCCTTGTAATAGATTGCTGCTGTGAAATATTGTCGCTTTTTGAATCTCACAAAGGTCAGAATCTTAGACTGCTGCAGCTAGCTGTAGCGGTGCAACGATTTGAAACAAATAGCTCAGTTGAAAAAGAAAAGGAAAAAGGAAAAATAAGAAACTCCTTAGATACAGGGAACTAGTGTCATAAAACCAACAAGTCTCTATTGCGCTGCCTACCATTTATCATTCGCACAGCTAGACTTGAAATGAGGTTTTCGATGATGCATGTCACACCAATTTTTCTCATCTGAGATCACGATATACCTGGCTACTGATGTATCCTCTGAAGATGATGACACGCCTTCAAAGGACTCTAGCATTGCATCTGCTTGTCATTCAGACACTTCTTTCGGCCACTATCAAATGTCTTGGGCCTGAGGATGGCGCAGGAAGCAGCGTGCCAGCCGTGGACGAATCCGCTCAATTTCGATGGAAAGAAGAGTTGTTCCAATCTGTGGCCCTCGAGATGATTTTGTTTCCCATTGAACCCGACACAGACTGTCAAAGATTGTGCAAGAAATGGTTCAGCACATTTAACGATTTTATTCGCAAGCCACAACGCGGTATTAGTATGTTGAGACAACCAATGACCTTGTCAAAAAAAGGAATGAAAGTGCGTCCCATAAAGAAAGCAGAAAAGAAAGCTGGACAAGCTTTTCTCGTTGACCCGTGTCTCTATCAAGACCGCTATTGCATTGCAAGCGCAGACGTCTGGCTCGCCCCTTTCACGCCGGATCAGTTGCGCCCAACTGACTCAGACATTGAACAAGCACTGAACACGGTGAAATCTCTTGCAAGGGACACAATGCATCTTTCTCGGCCTATGATATTGCAATCAGTGTCTCGATATTTCTTCGGTCAATGTTGCATGTGCCGGAAATTTGCAATTTTCTCAACAGTACGAATCAGTCGTCCCAATGGTTCAACTAAGGACAAAGACTTCCAACGTAGAAAGCTCAGAGAGTATCCGGATGTGGAATGTCAACCAAATGATATCTGTCATCGCTTCAATGAGCGGCTTTTTGGCTTGAACCAACGATCAAACCAGTGGTTTTGCAACAGCGCGTTTGTTGTGAAGGGAATACCGGGTCAAGGAATCAAAGATACCATGGCCAAAGAAGCTCCCAAGCACTGCCCTTGCGAGCTCAGTTACGCCAATCCTCTCACATTTCACGAGTTCAAAACCGTATGCTTCTCTCCAGAAAGTATTCTCGATGGGATTGTCGATGCAGGTATCAGAACATTGGAGCAGGGACAACGGGAACTGCAAATCACATCCTTGAGAACGGTAACCAACGATGAAAGCTCAATACAAATTCGAGTGAAACCAACTCGTTTAAAACTCAAAGTTGTTCAAAGCCAAATCTCACCTCTCGATGAATACTTCATACAAAATAGTCGTCCCCCAATTGCAAGTGAGAAACTCTCTGCAGCTGCGGTTGCAAGTCTCGATTCGAACTTTCTCGGACATGATCTACGGTCGCATTTCTTTGCATCGAGTATATTCCCACAAGCACAGAGCGATACACTCGGTGAACCAGGTCAGGCATATCCGGCCATGACACATAGAGAAGTTGGCGAGCTTGATTTTTTGGCCAGCCAGATTGCCCGTCAAGGTCATCGGCAGCTACAGCCGCATCAGCAAATGATCATGCCAAGACAACAGATGTATGTGAATCCTGTTTTGGACAGCAGCACTTCACAAGCTGCTTCACTTACTTACGACATGAATCTTGACAGCTCTTTTTTTGGGTTCCCTCAATCACAACGATTCTTCCCGGATCTCTCGTCCGCCCGCACTGATAATGCAGTCTCTGGGTCTTCCTCACGACGCCAGACCGACCGAAGCAAACGGAAAGCAAACGAAGTTGAGCTCAGCGAACGATTGAGAGCCTCGAGAGCCTCAATAGAACAGTCAGAGTTCAGTGAGCTGGGGGCTGCTGTTGATGCATTCCTGCAGAGCGATGATGATTCTGACAGTTTAGACTTCATGTTGCAAAGGAACATAGGTACAACACTCCCAGCTCCAGAGCCGCAGCCGCTGCCGCTGCAAGAACCATTGTCGCAACTTCGACCAGAAGAAGCTGAAGTTGCTGTCGATCTTGACTCGATTGCAGCAGCAGAAGAAGAGATAGACATCTCGGACTTATTTTTTCTATAGAAATACTTGTAGATGATCGGGTACAAGAAACAACCGGCCTACAACCGGCCGCCGGTTGTAGGCTGGTTGTTCTGGCACCAAGACAACCGGCCCAAATGCCCCTCTCAGCACGAAAAAAAAGACACGCCTGCGCTTTGGCGCAAACTTTTCGCAC
>QXDR01000207.1:0-135657 GCA_003717165.1 Protomyces inundatus | reverse complement strand
GCCTGGGCTAGTCCAGGTGTCTTCGTATAGACTATGTTTGAAATTAAAAAAAAAAAAAAAAACCTTCCGCCTTGATCCCGGCTTCAAGCTTCAAGCTTCAAGGCTGTGGAGGCGATGCTGCTTCGTGTTGCATATCGCATGGGCTGCCTCCTTTAGTGACCCCTGAGACAGTTTCTTTGCAAAAATCGGCGTCTCCTGGCGGGATATCCTCAAGACTTCCAAGGTTGAGAGGGGCAAGCCGGGAAGGTTCACGTGCATCGCACTACAGCTTGAGCATTCAACGACACACCGGGGATCTGTTCACCCAGAATCATGTTTTTCCTTAACACTATGGCCCTCTGCTTGTACTTCGTAAGCACCTCGTCTGTGCCTCGACCCCTGAAAGCGCGAAGCAAGGCGCCATGCACTCAATTTGCACTCAGCGTTCAGTTCGCCTCCGACATGCCAGTGCAGTTTTCACCCTTCAACGGCGGTCTTGTTCTGCCCTACGATGGCTTCTTGATTGTCAAGCGGCTCAAGGATCCAGATGTGACGCTGCCTGTGACAACATGGCAAGAGGCTGTTACAATTTGGACTGCCGCAAGTATCTTTTGTCTCCCTTCTGAGTCCGACTCGGGACCCCTTACCATGCCTATTCAAGTTGCTGATCACAAATACGGCTTTGATATCGTATCTTTTGATCTTTTCGCCGGTATGGATCCTCTCACCTATAAACGAGCTCCTGTGCCGCTACCAAACTATGAAGTCACCTGGAAAGCTTCTGGCATTGATGAAATCAGCTATGCGGTCAAAACCACGAAGTTTGATTGGCAGGTGGCCATATATGCCTGTCCACAGCAGGAGCTCCCGTTCGTTGAGGGCAAGCCTGCACCCATTCTCCTCGACGCGGATGTCTTGTACCTGCGATTTTCACCGGACTATGGCTATCTTATTGATGACCGATGCGTCAAAGTATGGAAGTTTCTCAGAACGACGCCGCCTCCTGCAAGTGAGCCCAATCCGGTAGACCTTCCCGCGTCCTGGAACAGCAACTTTTGAAAGTGCCGCTGCCTTATGCTTTATCTCAAGCTAACTGATTGACCTGACGCTGCTCGTTAGAGTCTAGAGTGGTCCGTAGCCTTGGTTATAGCCCCTTGCCATTGAATATCTGACTTGGTAGCCTGTCTGCTCTTCAATCATTCAGATGGATGATCCAATCCTCAGCCAGTCACGTGCATTTGATCCTTCGACACGTCGCAACTCGCAGCTCGCATCGCACCAGCCGTCAATTGCACAACCGCGCTGCTGCAAGGCGCCTCTCCGCAACCCTTTCCCATCAAAGCTGGTCGAAAGATGCACGTCTCTGCAGTCTTGCGTCTGACGCTTTCTGTCGTGGCCGCTGTCCAGGCCCTCAAGACCTCTGCCGTGCCCCAGCATTGGCGTCTCAGTAATGCCATTCGTACAATCGACTTGACGCGCACCTATGCCCAAGAGCAAGTGGCCGTCATCTTGGAAAACATCTCCGAGAAGCCTCAAAGCGTAGTGCATGTACCCAAGTCATCCACAGGGTCGCATTTGGACGCGCGCGAAAAGACGAAAGCGACAACAGGCAGCCCGCCAGAGGCGCTTAAAGTGACGGGCGACGCGCAGTATTGGACGGTGTATTTGCCTAGGCATGTGCCCACTGGTGAGAAGATTACACTCACGCTGTCTTCGTCTCGGTTGCACCAACTCAAGCCAAAGCCGCAGACGATGGATCAATCTGGCAAGCAATACCTCGAATACAGCTTCAACCCGACTATGGAGAGCGCCTACCTGGCCGTCAAGCAAAAGACAAAACTCAAGCTTCCTAATTCAGACATCAAGGAATCAGCTGGCGGCGAAGTCTCCGGCAGTACGGTCGTGTACGGGCCTTTTGAGGATGTCAAGGCTGGCGCTCTAGTGGGCGCAGCGGCAACAGTGCGATTCGAGCACACTGCGCCGTTGACGGTGGTGCGCTACTTTGAACGTGACATTGAAGTCTCACATTGGGGTGGCAACATTGCCTTTGAAGACCGCTACCAAATGACAAACGACGCCGCCCGACTGCGCAAGCAATTTGACCGCATCGAATTCTCATCCAACCGCCGACCAGGTCCTTCCGCCGCCATTACAGGCCTTCCTTTCCGATTGCCCAAGGGAACACGCGATGTGTACTACACTGACGAAATCGGTAATGTCACAACCTCACGCTTCCGCAAGACCAAGTTCGATGCCATGCTCGAGGTCCGTCCGCGGTATCCCATCTTTGGCAACTGGAATTACACGTTTACGCTCGGTTGGAACAATCACCTCGGTCGCTTCATGACGCACCAGGGCAACCAGCACGTCCTGCGCGTTCCTTTCATGGAAGGGACCGACAATGTTGCATACGATGATGTGCTCGTCAAGGTGATTCTACCAGAAGGTGCCAAGGTTAAGCAGATTGAGACGCTTGTGCCCTTTAGCAAACAAAAGCAAGGCATCAAAAAGACCTTTATGGACACAACGGGCCGTATTGTACTCGCGTTTGAGGCACAAGACTTGACGGACGAGATTGCGCGGGGTGAGCTATTGATTGCATACGAGTACACGACACTGGATCATTTGCGCAAGCCGTTCACTGTCACGGTGGCTGTTGCTGCTCTCTTTGTATTGAGCATGCTTGCCAACAAGGTGCTCTAGACATATAGACCGTAGCCCTCAATGAATCACTTGACATGTGCATGAATGCAAAGTAATAAAGCTACGTGACGGGGCTATGGGGCCAATCGTGTAAATGTCGAAAGCAAAACGTCAAAGATCGAGGACTCGTCGTAAATTGAGAAAGATGCGTCAACTCTGAAAGCGCTCAAAGAGCTTGGCCACAGCTTGCTCGCTCTCTTCTGTGATTTGATGGTGAAAGACGAGTCGGCCGCCACGGACAATGAGACCCAGCGTATCAGCATAATCACACCAATCCTCCAGCTCGATACCAGACGCTTCAAGATCCACCCAAAGCATGTTTGTGTCCGCTGGAAACGCGAGCACGAGTCTAGCTTGATGCGCCTGTTTGGCAGCTCGAGCTACCATGGCATGCACCCGCTTGAGTCCCTCGGGAAATTGCTGCTCGAGCGCATAGGCTGCTGCGCCCGTCAAGATGCCCGTCTGGCGCAATCCACCGCCCATCATCTTTCGAAAGCGTCGCGCACGCGTCATGATCTCCTGTGTGCCGACAATGACGGTGCCAACGGGTGCGCCAATCCCTTTAGAGAGACAGAGCGACATCGTGTCAAAGAGCGAACCGTAATCTGCAAGCGAGATGCCCGTTGCCGCACTCGCTTCCCAAAGTCGGGCGCCGTCCAGGTGCATGATAATCTTGCTAGGCTGAGCACGCACCCACTCACTGATGCGCTTCATCTCATCGAATGGAAAGATAACGCCATTGAGCGTGTTTTCCAACGAGACGATGCGTGTGTCTGCGAAATGCACATCGTCGCCTGTGATGACCGCTTTTTGCACCTCTTCGAGCGTCAAGTGCTTGCCATTCTTGGGCATCACAGGCGATGGCATCGCTTGACTAAACAAGGCAAGCCCTGCCGCTTCATAGTTGATGATGTGCGCGCGTGCATCGCAAAGGACACTGGCAGGCGGCTGCATCAACTGCGCCCGCAGACAAATCTGGTTTCCCTGCGTGCCCGAAGAACAAAACAAGCCGGCCTCTTTGCCACATCGTTTGGCAATGTCTTGCTCAAGCAGCTGCGTTGTCTCTGATTCGTTGTAGACATCGTCGCCAAGATGCGCTGCTTGCATGGCGGCAAACATGCCGGCATCGGGGATGGTGACCGTGTCGGAGCGGAAATCGCCGGCGCTGGAGTAGGCGGCGCGTGGCCGTTCCGTCTGTATGGCCATGCTGAGCGTTCGCTGAAGTGCAACGGATGACCTGCAGTAGGACTGAGTCAACGTGCGGCTAGGCTGTTTATATGTTTGACGTGGCTCTTCAACGGACGTTTGCTCGGCATTGCCGACAATATCGCAACAACAAAAGGTGAGTCACGCTGCAATCTGCGAATGCGATCATTCAGCTGTCAACAGCACGAATCTACTTGTAAGAAGGTAGGGAATTGTATCTATGAAGCTTTCTGCGTTGGCAAAAGCTAAACGGAGTAACTTAAATATTAAATAGACAGGATCTATGCGATCAGCCTGACTGGTGTGGATTGCAGCTGCAGCTGCATGAGCAAAGTTGACGAAAGATGATTTGGAGGCATGATCTGATGCAATCAGAAGACAAGGATAAGCTCCATTCGCGTGCTTCAACCGTATCACAATCCTCCTGATCCGAGATTCCAACGCTGGGGGAGGACGAATTGATTTTCTTCAACCACCTCAAGAATCAACTCCACTTCAGCGCATCCTGCTGGAATCCTGCCACTTTTCTTGTTGAGAAGCTGAAGTTTCAGACTCTGAGAGTTTTGACTCAAACTGGTGTCGAGACATCCAAAAAGCTGCAAGTCAACGAAATGCGACGACTGATAGCGGATGGGAATCTCTTTTCCCACTGCCAACTCGTTGAGTGCGGAAGATCCACCCACAGTCCAGATAATTTCGTACTGCTGAGAATCGAGGAGACTTTGAAATTGCAGTTGAAAAGCTTTGCCAGAAAGAGACGATATGGGGGAAGCAAACACTGACTGCACCTGAAGGCTTTTGTCGATCGAACGTGTCGCAAGGCCAAACTTCTTGTCTTTGACCAAATAGAGCAACTGCTCTTGATGAACGCGCCGCTGACTGTGTTCAAATAAGCCAGTAAAGGTAGAGGCAGTCTGAGATTCCGACACGAGTACAAAAGGGGAACTGGAAGAAGGGTGCACCAATTTCTGGTCAAATTTCGTAAACTGGCCGGCTGTGACAGGGTCGTTGGATCCCTCATTCAAGTGATCTGCTTTGAAAACGACTTTGAGATGTCCAAGGGCCGCAGTATTGGAGCCGGGGGTTGTAGCTGCCTGAACATCGCATTTGCCTAGATTAACAACCAAAGACCAAAGGATGGCAGACAGGGCCAAATGAATCAAAGAGGCGTAGCCGCGAGGAAGAATATTCTGTGCCATGTTGAATAGAGTCTACAGTGGTGTTCTGGGTCCACGAAGACTGATGCCTTGTGAATAATGGTTCAAATGGATTACGCTGAGCTTTTAAACTTGCCGTCGTGAAAAAAAAGCCAGAGACTCAAATAGTCAGGGGTTTCTTTTGCTATAAATATCCATGTGACCCATGCCTCAAATTCGTAAACGCCACACATGATGACTATTATACTCTAGCAACGGCATTTGAAGACATTTCCGTCGGGGAAGCGGGGCATCGTTGTAGATGATACTGATCACGCAGCATCAAGGCGCCAACACTTTTACTGAACGTTGCGTTAAATGACCCAGTCCCGGTGATCACGCCGATCGTAATTTCTGACTCTCGCTATGATCACAGCGGCGTCAGATCTAGATGAAACGCCTTCCACGGTTTTTACACGCCTAAGCTTGCGAGTTATGAGACTTAATCTCGGACTTCATAGCACTGCAGCTGATGCAGCTGTCGCGTGTCATTCTGGTATCGTTCTCGAAGAGCTCAATCTGTGGAATGTAAAAACAAGAAAAGGATAGGCTTCGAGGTAGCTTAAACAGATGCAAAGCTACGAAAGATGACGCGTTGATTGAATGGAAGGTGAAATCAGAGAGGTACTCAATAGCAACAGACACCGGTCAAGATGATTTGAGTTTGACACGTGGTGCTAGAACAGACTTGACCGGATAGGCTGTCAAAGGGCAGAGAGCGGAAAACATGAAGGACTGGATAAGCGCAATTCTTGTGGACTCATCTGAAGAGCTGACACAATCACTCATGATCCTTTCCAATGACCCATTTCTTGGGAATGCTCACCTCACCTGTTTCAACCACTGTAAACCAAATGTCCACTTCATAACAGACGACATGGCCGGGAAGCTTCTTGAGCGATTTGTGGGCAACATAGAGCTCAAGAGCCTTTGAGGAAGGACCGCCAGCGTCAGTTTGACATCCGAAAAGCTTCAATTCACCCGCCACCACCGACTTGTAGCGAACAAGGTATTTCTTTCCGACCTTGTATTCTTCGGCGACACCCTGGCTCTGCTTGTCAACGGCAAGATACCAAGAGATTCCTTTTGAATCATCCTCAACCAGCTCTTCAAACTGCAATGCGCTGTACCATGACGATAAAGCCACGGGAGTATCCTTGCAGCTGACGGTCTGTGGGGTGATCTCACCATGCTCGTTTTTCTTTGCAAGTCCGAATTTGCCATCCTTGATTGTGTAGGGAACTTGTTCCACCTTGACAGGCTCAGGCTTCTGTGTCTCCTGAGTCTGCTGAAAGAGGGCATCGATGGTAATCCCAAGTTGGATGTCTGCCAAGAGTAAACCGTGACTGGCTGTGCTAGGATTCAAACACCATTTTTTGTCAGTGGACTTTTCATCGTCGTTGAGCGAGGAAGGCTTGAGGGTGTTCGTGTTTGATGCGCCATCGATAATGTCAAGCGAAACGAGACCAACGGGTGGAGTCTGTCCGGGAGAAGGAGAAGGAGCAGCGTGAGTCGTGCCCATGTGCCAAGAAACGGAAGACAGGGCCAGGTGGATGAGGGCAGCGCCGCCATGAGGGAGAAGCTTGTGCATCATGTTTGCTGGTGGATGTCAAAAGGTGCTGATGATTTGAAATGTACACTGAGCGGTCTAGCGAGGCTTTATGGGTTCTTTGCCTGTGCCAAAACCCGACTTTGTGCCAAAAATATCGACATTTCATGATTGCTTCACATAAACGTGGAAGACAGTATGCTCAGCGTGACTCGCTAGCAGTCCGCGAAGAAAACGTCAGCCATTGCTCAAATCACGCCATCAAGAACCAATGATGCTCAGGATGGCCGACGTCGATGACAAATCATCTTGAAATGTAACAATTTTGGTCCGCTGCTGCCAATCAAAATTGTCAATTCGCAGCAAGTAGTAAGACTCTACAAACAAAAAGAATGCAAACTAGCTGGCTCAAACCCGCATGGGAACATAAGGAAGAGCACGCGCTGCAGTGTCGGCAGACATTCATAGCTACTTGGTTCAGGCAGCGTTGTGTCGTTTCTCGTTGAAGCCAATCAAGCTCTAGGTTTTTATTGAAATGTTCCCTACGAAGGTCTTGCCTACAAGCGATCGTCAACGATTTTTGAGGGCAAGGTTCTGCTACGCTAAACGACATACAACTTGAAGTCGCAATTGATGGATTGCTCCAGCTGCAGCTGCAGCTGGTTTGTTCAATCTTGCAATAGAGTCGCAGGCCGATGCAATTTGATGATGCGGTTGAAATTCTTTAGTAGCATTTTAGAAGCACACGCGAAGAGCTGAATGTCGTTGACGCAGTAAAAACGATCTCTAGACACGCAGGCTCAATAAGCTCGAAGAGAAACTTGCGCTGGTGATTTGGCAGCCATCTGAAACTTATTACTGCCCAGACGACAGCAGTTGTCCGCCTTCCTCTGCACTGCAATTGCCGATCATCTGCTCGACATCTAGAACTCTTCCTATCCCATGTCAGTACGCCAGGCGTCCCAAGTAAGCCGCATTGCTGTTGCTCAAATCTGTAGCACAACCGACATTGGCGCCAACAGGCTCCTCTGCCAAAGCTTAATTCAAAAAGCGGCCGAGGCAAAGGCCCGCTGCATTTTCTTCCCAGAGGCATCTGATTTCATTGCTGAGCATGCTGAGCAGGCCAATAAGCTCGTTCGTTCAGAGGCTTGTAAGGCATTTGTGACGACCATACAGCAGGATGCGCTCGCTCATAAGATTGACGTGTGCATTGGTGTTCATGCGCTCGTTGAGGAGACACACGAAGCTGCGACCGATACACGCATGCGCAATCGTCTGCTCTGGATCTCTGGACAGCACAATGAGATAGACGGAGCTACCGTGCATCAGTACGACAAGATTCATCTCTTTGATGCCGATGTACCCAATGGACCGAGCTTACGCGAATCTGCACAAACGAGCCCCGGTCCAGGACCCACGACACCTTTCCAAACTTGTGTCGGCAAGATTGGTCTTGGCATCTGCTTTGACCTACGATTCCCAGAAATGGCAGCGCACTTGCGTGCCACCGGTGCTGACATCCTCCTTTATCCCTCTGCTTTTACACTCAAGACGGGCGCTGCGCATTGGGAAGTTTTACTACGGGCACGGGCGATTGAGACAAGTTGCTATGTGATTGCGTCTGCCCAAGCTGGTCAACATAATAGTAAGCGCGCGAGTTATGGGCACTCTATGGTGGTGGATCCCTGGGGCACGGTACTGGCGGAGGCGCCAGGCGATGTATCACAGGATGGCTTGCTCATCTATGCGGATGTGGACTTGGCGCATCTCAAGAAGATACGGGAAGCAATGCCACTGCATCACCGTGAGGATATTGATTGGCGACGATCCCAAGATGAATCAGGCAAGAAGATGGATAGTGTTTGACAGGGGAAAGGATAACATTCGTAAAAGAGACATATACGGGTACTAGGACTTGTAATTTGTTATTTGTAAAAAGAGCTCATCAACGCAGGCGCTTTGTCGTAGGAGAATGGAAAAGAGAAGGTCAAGAACGCTGAGAGAATTGAAGAAATAGGTCGTGATGAAGGTGGCGGGTATGACCGCAAGCCGCCTCATTCGCACCGTCGCAAGTCACAAAAAAAGGGCCTGTACCGCTCCGGAATCTCCGCCATGGGTTTGCACTTGTACTGGTTGAAAGCCTCCTTGAGCGTCGCAAACAGGGCCGTCGCGCGGCGTGGATCGCGCGGACATTGACGACGACAGGCGCATTTAAGTTGCGGCAACGTCCGTATGCCAATGATGAAATCAAGCGTCTGTGGCGGCGCTGGTGAGCCGGGACTCTTGGGGCTCTTGCTACTGCTGCAACTGGAGGCGAGCGCACCTGAGCCAGCGGTCGTGGGTGTCGTGAGCATGGGCGAGATCGACTTGTGCAATATGGAAGTTGATGCAGGAGGCGGCCGTTGGATGGCAGAGGCGGACAGAGGCTCTTTGATAAATGATGAAGACGGGGCCGGGGTGCGAGGTTGGTCTGCGGAGAGAGTGGACACCTGATCGGCGAAAGTAGGGTCACTAGGGGCTTTGGAAATGTGTCCGTGCTACTTCGTCGGGTGCTAGCCTAGGTTCTTCTTGAGTCGTGTGTCTCTTTGCGCGCGCCTGATGCCGAATCTGCCGCCCGATTCAATGCAAAAAAGGAGGCGCGGGCTTTCAACTTTGGATCATGACGCGATTCAGACAAAAATCAAAAGTCGGCGCGGGAAGATCGAGATGAATCTGGAACAGATCACGTGCACCCAACACGGCGACTCCGAGCTACGTTGGCCAACCACCAACAACACCGCCGACCCTGTTGAGCAAGTGCACGTCCATCATCTCCTTTCAGACCTGATGATTCAAGCTACTCTGCAGAAGGTGTAACTGAAACGATCGCCGAATGACCACAAAGAAGAGCCGTTGCAAAGAGCCGACCACCGAGGCCTTGCTTATGTCATTTAATCTCCTTCCCGATCAACGATGTCATCTACACGGATTTTACAGCTCTACAAGTCTTCTTATGATTGAACTTTGTCATCTACAACTCATCGCGTTTGGAGAGCAACGTCTTACTCGTACAGTTGCCGCACTGCCAACCGCCTGAAAGCGCATCCGCCGTCGCCGTGACTGTGACATTGCCATCCGCCACAAACCTGACGCGTCCAGGAATGCGTGTCGGTCCCATGTAAAACAACACAACCGCGTTATGCAAACCGTCGTTGATGAAGAGCTCAAGAACGCTCCTGTCCAGTACGGCACGAATTTTGGTGCCGGGCACGGACGGATCGGGTGTCGGCACAGCCTGGACAGACATCTTGTCCGTAAAAAAACGGTTGTACCAATGCTTTTGCGCGTTGGACCGGTCGACCCAAGCCGTGCTGTCAGCATAACCGAAGCGAATCGACTCGTAGCCAGCAAGGTCGTCTGAAAACACTTCGACCATCAACCCACCTGGGCCGGTTGTGTTGAAGGTCATGTCAAACGCGCCATCACCCTGAAGCTGAAACTCGGCTGAGGAGCGGTTGCCAGCCGTGGACGTCAAGCTGCCGGCATAAATCTGCTGTGGGTTGAGCGTCTCGAAAGAAGTCGGATTCGCCACAAGCGCATACCGCTCCACTTGGTTGTTGGGCCTCGTCTTGCGCACGGTAAACTTGCGCGGCAACGATTGAATGGAACGCCATTGTCCTGTCGGCACGTCGTTGGTGTACTGCCAGTTGGAAGCCCAGGCGATGCCCAGAACGCCTTGCTCGGCCGGCGTGTTGGACCAAGTGACACCGGCGTAAAAGTCTTTACCCCAGTCAGCCACCTGGTACGCATAGTCGTCTGGCGTAAAGTGTGTGCCATTGAAGCTGCCGATAAAGTAAGGCATAACTGAGCCACCGAGGGGTGCACCCGGGTTGATGGACAAGATGAGCACCCACTTTGTTTCAGTCGAGTTTTCAACAGGAATTTCGACCAAGTCCGGCACTTCGTATTGGTAGCCCAAAAGACCTGCGTTGCCAAAGCGCGACTCTTCACGCCAAGATTTGAGGTCGGCCGAACTGTAAATCAAGAGTTGGTACTGTTGTGCCAACACGACTGGCATGATCCAGCGTTGCGTGGGCGCATACCAAAAGACCTTTGGATCGCGGAATTCAGTCTGATTGAGATCAATAACAGGGTTTTGAGCATACTTGGTGAACGTGTAACCCCCATCGGTACTGTATGCGATATCCTGTCGCTGACCCGGGTTGCTGAACAAGGTGTAGATGGCCACAATTCTGTCCTGCGCCGGCACCGAATCATCGAAAAAGCCAGAGGTGTTGTTGGCATCGACCACAGCCGATCCGGAGAAAATCCCATCGCCCTTTCGTTCCGGTGCAATCGCCGGCGGATGGTTCTGCCAGTTGAGCAAGTCGGTCGAGGTGGCGTGACCCCAGTGCTGATTACCGGCGACCGTGTCGGTCGGATTGTACTGGAAGTACATGTGATAGGTGCCATTGCTGTAAAACAAGCCATTCGGGTCATTCATGAATCCAGCCGAGGGCGAAAAGTGGATACGCGGGCGGTCATACTCGCCGTAGGCACCGTCTTGCAACGGCTGGTCATTCGAGGACCTACAGCCGCAGCTGTCTGAACCCGATGTGGGCGAAGACGCCGATGCAGACGTTGACGATTGTGAACGAGTCATACTGTTTGCTGCACCATTCGGCACTGCTGCTCGCGCGGACGAGGCGCGCTGTGTTGCACGACCAATGGCTGCTCGAGCGGAGGAAACGCCTTGTGTTGCACGACCAATTGCCGTTTGCAACGTCGTCGTGTCCTGTGCCGCTGTCGTGGACAATAGTGTGGTCAACGCCAGAAGCGTGTTTGTTAATGCGACCTTCATGAAATGTAACCTTGCACAAATGCCTCTTGAAATTGTTCCCAAGCTGGACAACCTCTTTTATATATGAGAGCCAGCTGCCATGCGGCATACTGTCTGGATGAGATCCCCGGGTTGGAGATCTCGTCTACACAGCTAGCCCTGAAGAGGAACGACAAATCCCGCGCGTGCACGTCGGTAAAACAGTCGTTCCCATAGCTCCGGTAGCCCTGAACAAGCCTGAAGCCTGAAGCAGCAGACTAGCAAGCTAGTAGCAGCCTAGCATGCGCAGTGCTAGCAGTGTAGCACGCACGACGCGCTGGGCAGCTACAATTGCGGCCGTTGGCTTTGCGGCCCGATTCGCTTTTTGTCCGCCGGGGTAGAAGATCGACAGTGCGGAGGGCTATTTAGGCATTTTAAGAAGGGTGCGTCATTAACTGCCCAGCTAGCGCGCTACGTATTTGAGCTCCTACTTGTACATACACAGTAGCAATGGTAAGCTCAACATTGCAGCAAGCACGCGAAGAGTTCCTATCATGATTCTCAATCTCTAGACTGCTACATATGTAGATCATCTCCGACTCTACCTGAGCTGTTGCGTGCGCTTCATACCCCGGCTGATGCTCGTATCCAAGTCGACGAGTATCTTCCGCAGAGACGCCGGTGCCAAATTGGCATCCTGCAGCTGAATCGCCTTCGTCTTGACAAGCATCTGTTCCTGCTGCTTGGTCTGCAAGAGCTTTGCCTGATTAGGTGCAACGTTTGTAGAACCAGCCAACGCCTGCGCTCGCGCGCGTTCGCGTTGACATTGTGTCACCACCTTTTGGAAACGTTGTGCAAGCGTTTGAAATTCGGGCCGGTCAAGTTGGCCATTGCCGTCGCTGTCAGTTGCCAGCTTGGTCATATCCCGCACCAACGAGAGCCCTTCCTGCTCCATGTTGAGCATGTTGGTGGCCAAGAGACTGATAGTACTGCCGGGTTGAGCCGCCAGACTCGCCGGATCGAATTGCGGATTCACATCAACGAGTGAGCGCTCATCAACGGGGTCGCCAAAGTAATTCGTGGTCGAGGAGACGCTTGGATCATCGGCCGTCTGAGCAGACAGAGAACGGACGCCAGTGTCGTACGTCGACGTCACAGTGCCACTTTGATCGAGATTGTCAACAGTCTGCCCTTGTTGAGTGTAGTCGGGAGTAGTGTAGTCGCCTGAGCCACCTGACGTACCGGTTGCCCCATTACCATAGATGCCCGACAAGAATCCCGGCAGATTCGAGAGGAAGCCAGAACCGGTAGTGCCGGAGAAGGGAGTAGAGCCACCGTTGCTGTACCCATATCCAGAGCCAGAATTGACGCTACGCGACAAGGTATCGTAGCTGCCACCACTCCCGTAAGAGCTCGGGTAGTAGCCTCCACTGTTACCGTACGAGTTGCCGTAGCCGCCACTGTTGTCATAAGACGTCGGAACGTAACCAGATCCGCCACTGCCATAATTGTTGGTGTTGTAGCTCTGCGGATAGGAGCCATCGGTCGCGTAGCCGTTCCAGCGCTGCTGGTAGGTCTGCTCGAGATTGCGTACACGCGTGGACAGATCCGTCACCTGCGTCTTGTATCGAGTCCGTTCTGCCTCGGCACGCGCATTTGCTTGCTGTTGCTCCGCCTGCTTGATTTGGTTGCGCACGTCGGCAATCTCCTTCTGCTGTGTACGCTGCAAAGCCAGCTCCTTGTCTGTCAATTGACGAGTCGTCTGCTGCTGCTTGTTGAGCTGCTTGATGGACTCCTCCAGCTTACGTGACTCGTCGTCATACTTCTTGCGCTCGGCATCGGTGGCCGCCTTTTGTCGTGCAGCCTGAGCCTCCGCCAACTTGCGCTGCGCATCGGCAACGTCCTTGTCGTGCTTGGCCCTGGCAACAGCAAGATCATCGGCCTTCTTCTTTGCAGCAGCCTTGGTCGCTTCGTCCGTCTTCTTCTGATCATTCGCTCGCGAAAGTGCTTCGGTCTTCTTCTTCTCGGCAGCCTCCTTCGTCGCTTCGGCACTGGACTTGGCAATCTCCTCAGCACGCTTCTTGTCGGCCGCTAGCTTGGCAGCGGCGGCGGTCTTGGCGTTCTCGTCAGTACGCTTCTTGTCAGCAGCAAGCTTGGTTGCATCAGCATTCGCCTTGGCCGTTTCCTCGGCACGCTTTTTGTCGGCGACAGCCTTGGCGTCCGCATTGGCCTTTGCCGTCTCATCGGTCTTCTTCTTATCAGCCGCAGCCCGGGTAGCGGCAGCCGCAGCGGCCTTCTTGCGCTCTTCCTCGCGGTGCTTCTCCGCATCAGCTGCAGTCGGGTTGCTGACAAGACTAGCATCGCGCTGAGTAGACGTTGGGTGCAGCTGGCTGGTGGTCTGACCAGTGGTCCCAGCTGGCTTCACGACGTCACGCTGAAGCGGAGTTACTGGCTTGACAGGATTGACCGTCGTTAAAGATTTACTCGTATCATGCTGCTGAGCCGCCGTCGAGCCACGTGTTGATGTCAAGCTTGCGGGCGCATGTTGTGTCACGGCCGACTGTGTCAAATGTTGGTTGGCATCACGCTGAGGCGCAGGCGGCGTGCCGGGTACTTTGGGATCTTGCAACTTGACAGATGTCACAGGCTTGTCAGCTGGCTTGACAACGGGAGCAGGCTTATCGACTGGTTTGACCACGGGAGCAGGCTTTTCAATCGGCTTAGTCGCAGTAAGTGGTTTGTCGGCTGCCTTTGGAACAGTAGCAGGCTTGTCAGCTGGCTTGACAACGGGAGCAGGCTTGTCAACCGGCTTCGTTGCAGTAAGTGGTTTGTCGGCTGGCTTCACAACGGGAGCAGGCTTGTCTACCGGCTTGGTACCTGTCACTGGCTTGTCAGCTGGCTTGACAGCCGGCTTGCTGGCCTCATTCGAAGTGTGCTTGACAGTTTCAGGCTTCGCAGCTGGTGTCTCAGTCTTCTTTGTCTCTGCGGGACTAGAGGTAGACTTCTGAGCGTTGATCGAAGCATCTGCTTTGACTTGCGGCGCCGGTGGCGGAGAGCTTGGCTTGAAAGATTGAGATTGAGACTGAGACTGAGCAGGAGTCTTTTGCGTCACAGGCGCCGGGGCTGCAGGGGTAGCAGGGCGAGAGGGTGGTACTGTTTGGGCAGGCACGGGCGAGGCCAGAGACCCACCCATAGCAACAAGCGTGAACGCCGACAGGGTCGCCTGAGAGATCTTCATCCTTGCTTTTGAGAAAGGCCTCCGGCGACATGGCTCAAGACCATTCATATACAAAGCCGCCCAACGGCTTGCGGCGTTAATCGGTCAGCTGTTGAGTGTTTCACACAGGTGTTTGCCGCAGAATATGCTTCGGTCATAGTGTACCACGTCATGCCTGAAACAAGATCGACACCTGGACGCTAGGTGCGGCGCACGAAGCGGTTCTGTTTCTGTGGATCGGCAACTTTAGCTCTGAGCCGTAACGTCTCATCCGTTGGGATCGCCACAAAGAAGGCGTCAATCATTGCTTTTGTCAGCTCTTGACGTTTGGCTGGCTTCCATTGCGGTTTGCGGGCAGGTTTCTGAATGAGCTTCTTGTCGACACCTTCCACAAAGTCAGGCAGACGCATAAAATGCGTGTGCAAAACGTACTCCATCTGTCGACAGGCTTCAGCGGGTAGGCCACGCGCACGAGTCAGCATCTCAAAGGTGACCGTCACGGCAGTCGGCGAGCCAGCTTGGATGTTTGCCAACGCTGCTTTCGACCAGGCATTGTCCATCTGCTCCAACCGATTGAAGATCTCGTCAAGTGTCGGCGCTGTAAAGACTTGATCGATATACTTGAGTGACTGCTCGGCCGAAGAGGTGTCGTCAGGTTTTGGACTCGAGTGGGCATCCAAGACGCGCCTGACTTGTGCAAAAGTGCCAGCGTGAGCCAGTGCTTGCACGGTCGCTTCAAGTGTGTCGACAGTAAGGTAGTGCGTCGCCAAACCAAAAAGGACAGCATCGTAGCCAGTCACTCTACTTCCAGTCAGAGCCAAATACATGCCTACACCCGGGCGAAGCTGATTCAAAAAGTACGAGGCGCCGACATCGGGGAAGAAGCTGATGGAGCACTCTGGCATGGCAATCATTGTCTTGGGTGTGCATACGCGAAAGTCAAATGGAATCGTAAAGCCAATACCGCCACCCATCGAGATACTGTGCCAGAATGCAACGGTTATCTTGTCATCCAATGTAGCAGCAAGATGGTTGAGATTGTATTGCGTTGCCATGAACCGATTGGCTTGTTGGATGACCTCATGCGAGCCATCTTTCGCCTGAAGTGACAATGCAACGACATCACCTCCAGCACAGAATGCTCTTCCGTTCCCACGTAAGACGACAATCTTGGACGAGCGATCGGTCTCGGCCTGAAGCAGTTTCTTGCTGAG
Organism: Protomyces inundatus; assembly: GCA_003717165.1. NCBI lineage: Eukaryota > Fungi > Ascomycota > Taphrinomycetes > Taphrinales > Protomycetaceae > Protomyces > Protomyces inundatus. Next base: position 119,795 of record QXDR01000207.1, on the reverse strand, counting down.
TTGTGCGGTCAGGTCGGCCGAGAGAGCGTTCAATTTGTCGGGCCTGTTTAGCGTATATTCGAGGACGCTGCCGATCCTACGTTCAAGAAGCAAGCCTGGATTGGAAGAAGTGGCCATGATGCCGTGAACAGTGTACAAGAAGGATATGAAAGGTCGAAGGCTTGTGCAACGGTTGCAATGGCATGGTCTCGCTCGATGAAGAGCGGCCCCGCTTCGGCCGTTCCCGACATGTTCAGATGGCAGCTCCAGTCAAAGTCACGTTCCAGCGCCAACCACGCAAGAGCGACGTCACATACGGCAAACCGGCGTCGCTGCTGGCCTGTAGCTCTGCACGCATCTTGGTCTCTCGCTTATTCAGTTGTCTTTCAAGACGAGGACATTGCTGGGTAGCCAGTTTGCCTGACAGTTTCCAATGGACACTTCCGGCATGAATCAAGGCATCGTCCTGTGTGAGACGCGCGCACCATCCTTCGTCAGAGACCAAGTCAAAGAATACTGCAGGCAAAACCAGATCATAAGCCAATGTGCTCGTGAGGTTCATTTGCAAGGTTAAAGAGCGCTGTGCCTTCTCGGCCTCTCCAATCAGCGTTGTCAGAATAGGCTCAACGGCTGAAACGCGGTCGACAAAGGTTGGCAGTGTTGTGCGCATGGGATCCAGCTTCACATTCATGCCTTCTGTTAGTCTATTTTCTTGTCTCAGCTGCTTGGTCGCTTACGAAACACTTTCTTCGCCTTGAGCACTCCTTCCAGGAGAAGCTCTGGCGTCTGCGCTGCCGAGACTGCTTGGGTCCAATCTGACAAGGCACCAAGGTCTTTGATGACGACGGTCTGATTGATTTTAATTCGAGTGCCTTGGCTTGAAGTCTGGAAGCTTGGCAAGGTCACTTCACCAAAAGTTGTGCCGTTGAAAACCATTCTCAAAGGTCCGCCGAAGACGGTCGCTCTCGTTGAACCCGTGTTGCTGAGCTCGCCTCGTGCTGCCAATCGAAAGGCACCGAGTGACATTTGGTCAATCGCAACATGATGCCATCTCACAGAAGCCGAGGAAAGATTAGCTGCCGTGCTGCTCTTATACGCCCAGCAGATGCATCCGATGACCAAGCTCGCCAGCGTCGAGATGGTCACGGCATAGGCAAACCGGTGCTTCCGCCAATGCGACCGCGTGTCACTGGTCGCAAGCGGAAACAGCGGCGTACTGTCAAAGCGTTCGCGCATCACCACAGGAGGGTCCTTGTCTCGATGTCTCGGCGAAGGCATCTCCTGTGCCTGAGCAGAAACGTGCGATTGCTTTCGGGCGCGTGTCTCGCTCAGATACTTGGCCATGTCGAGCGCATCCAGCCTGCGCACGGGCAAGTTGAGTCGCTCCGAAACGGGCGCCAAGTGCGTCGATAGCTGCAACTCGCCATGGGGTCCTTCACTGGCGCGTGTAAAGGACGAACGATGCGCTGAAGAGAGGTGCGTCGGCGAATAATCATCATCATCGTAGGGCCCGACGCGCAATGACTTGTTGATGTCTTGGCGCTGGAACTCTTCAATCTCATCGCTGATGGATACAATAACGCGCTCACCTGGATGAAGGGTGACAGGTATTTCAGGCTTTTCACCAAATGTCATTGCTGTTGTTCATGAAAAGAACTTGACAGCGACAAAGGCCCGAGGTCAAGCTATACCAACACCATCTGAAACGAGAGCTGCCTCAAGCTGGCACAACAATACTCTTGCAATTGTGTTGTATCGAATTTGTTTGTCTAGCGCGGTGAGAAGAAGAATGGGCTACAGCAGAGATCAAGTGCTAGTGAAAGGTCAAGCCAAGCTCCAGGGACAAAAACTTGAGCTGGTCGCACGTCTCGGCCACCTTTTTCGACGTGGGCTTGCCAGCGCCATGGCCTGCATCCTTCTCGATACGCGCAATCAGTGGACGCGCATTGTCAGATCGTTGATGCTGAATCTCGGCACAGAATTTGAGAGTGTGCGCTGGCACGACGCGGTCATCGTGGTCGGCCGTGACGAGAAGGAGACTAGGGTACTCTGTTTCGGCATCAATGTTGTGCAAGGGCGAATAGCCGCGCAAGATGGGGAACATCTCGGGACTCTCCGGATCGCCGTAGTCGGACTTCCAAGCTGCGCCGATGGTGAATTTCTAAGCAGTTAGCATTCATGGACCGATGAGAGAATGAGTCAGCATACATGGAAGCGAAGCATGTCCAGGACGCCAACGATAGCAACAACAGCACTGTACAATTTTGGCTGCTGCAACATGCAGGCAGCCACAAGCAAGCCGCCGTTGGATCCACCACAAATAGCAAGCTTGTCTGGAGACGTGTACTTTTCAGCAGCGAGATGCTTCGCGGCCCATTGAAAGTCTTCAAAGGCCTTGTGGCGATTCTCATGGATGGCAGCTTTCCACCAAGCGGCGCCGTACTCACCGCCGCCGCGAATGTTGGCAACAGCGACACGCGCTCCGAAATGTTTCATGAGGGTGATCCAAAAAGGTGAATAGGCTGGCGGCATGCTAATTTCAAACCCGCCATAACCATAGAGAAGGCAAGGCACGGTACCATCTTTGGCAAGGTTCTTCTGGCCGACAATGAACATGGGCACGCGTGTACCATCTTTGCTGTTGTAAAAGACTTGCTCGGTTTCAAAGTCATCGGGGTTGACATCAGCGACGTCGGTCTGGCGATAGAGAGAGAGGCCGTGGTCGGTGTATTGATAAATACTCAGCGGCGTTGTGAATCCACCGACAGCCACGAAAAAGTCCTTGTCGTCGTGTTCAGCGACGGTACCATAGACGGCGAGACCCAATGGGAGGTCCAATTTGTGCTCAAACTTGCCAAATCGATCAAAGATGCTGACCTCGTCTTTGACGTCGTGCGTATACGTGAGCACCAGCTTGTCATTGTGGTAGGCTGTCACGTCATTGAGGACGTCTTCCTTCTCCGGTACCAGATCCACAAACCCGGCCTGCTTGTTGTTCAAATCAAATGCCAAGAGCTTGTAGCGTTCGGCATTGTGATTAGAACGAAAGACAAAGGTCGTATCGTAATTTGTGATGTATTCATAGGCAGCCTCGAACGAGTCAACAATCTCGTGCTTCTCCAGCTTGTCTGGCACAAGCGACTGACCATCGAGCTTGACGATGGTCAACTTGTTTTGGTTTGCAGTACCCCTCGACGTGGTCACAAGGAGATAGGCGCCGTCATCTGAAATTTCACCGCCAAACATGTAGCTTGGGTTCTGCGTGTCGCGGTGCAGGAGAATATCCTCGCTCTGCGGCGTGCCAATTGCATGATAGTAGAGCATGGCATCAACATCGGCGGCAGTGCCAGTACCGCTATTATCTTTCTCTGGATATCGATGATAGACGAAGCCCTTGTTGTCTTTAGTCCACGCGATACCAGAGACTATCGTTAGCCTGTCCCCAAAGCATGCAAGAATATACATTTGACATAGATGATTTCATCAGAGAGGCGTTCCAGCGTGTCGGTCGTGTCTGTACGCTTCACCCAGATGATCTGGTTGTCTGAGCCAGCTTTAGAGATGCTGTAAGCCATCAACTTGCCATCCTTTGAAAAGGCAGTCGAGCCAAGGGCTACAGTGCCATCATCACTCAGCAAGTTGGGATCCAAGAAGAGCTCCTTATCTTGGCGGTCGAGCGAGCGCGAACGCCAGACTTGCGATTGATTCAGGAGGCCTGGGTTCTCACTCCAGTAGTAGTACCCATCGCCCTTTTGACGTGGCACGGTGAACTTTTCATCTATGCCCATGTCAGCCCATTGTACTGAGAGAGACAGCAGCGCTTCACTTACAAGCATACACCTTTGAGACGGCTTCCTTGAGCGCCTCAGTCTCCTTGAATCCTGCAAAGTGGTTTTGACTGATGACGTTCTGCGCATCCACAAAGTCCTTTGTCTCCTGTGCATCTGGATCCTCCAAGTGTCGATAGGGGTCATAGACTTTCGTGTCGCCTGGGTAGATGTCAAACACGTCACCGCGTCGTGGAGCCGGGTAGGTGATTTTCGTCGTCATGGTGCGCTGCTGCGGATGCTTGAGTAGAAGATGCGACTGGTATGCAAGAGATATAAGATGTGTCGATAGCAATTGAATGGGAGTCGATACTGGTCGGAGGAGAAGAAGCCCCCCTAGAACGAGTGTTTGTCTAGGTCTTGGCATGCGTAGGTACCTATGGATCGTGTTTCAAGCGTGATTTGCGACATAAAGGAATAGAACAGATGGAGAGATACAGTCTATGCCTATGGAGATCATCATGAAGCGTCTCTAGCCGCTGATAAAGACAGTCCAGCCAAGCACAAAGTAGAAGAGACCTAGCGGATAGATGGCGAGGAGTTTCTTGCTCCCGAGATCAGCGCCCTGGAGCACACCGAGACTTGCATAGGTACTCCAAGCGTACATGCATAGCGTGACTGGGACACGTGCCCATGCTGTCCGCACAAAGGCAGCCTATCCTGTTAGCAAGTGGTCAAGAAGTATCCTGAGCAAGCTTACCACGAGCGCTGCAATGACCAGGGGGAACAGCGAATAGCCTAGCACGCAGACCGACTGAAAGAATGAAAGCTTCGACCCCAGCAGCTTCATATTGAACGTGACGACCGCCATGCCAAACCAGACGAGCGAAAAGATGCCCGTAAAGACCAAAGTGCTCTGATTATTCCGCGCCGCAAAGCTCAAGAAGAGCGACAAGAGCAGACAGAAGATGAGTGGTCCCCAAAGGTCCCAAGTCCGGTTATGAGCATCACCGGCCGGGTAGAGGACGAATCTGAGCTTCGTGCCAATGGCCTTGACGTCGTTCAATAAGGTGGTGGAGACGGGCTCATCGAGCGTGTTGCCGCCGACATAGCGCCGATCACTAAAGTTTTCAGACGAAATGGACGTCACCGGCTGCTGTTGGCCTGATGAGGGCCCTGCATTGCTGCTGCCGTGAAGACCGCCCGCAGTCGCCTTGCCTGTGGTTGATTGATTCGTCGTGCTTGAGAGCGGATCGAGTCGATTGAGCAGGTCGCGTTCGTCCGCCTCGCTGTCGCTTGAGTCTGCCTCGATGGTGACATCGTTATGAAGCCTGCTGTCCCGTTCGAAAGACATGATGATTGACTTGGGCTGATAGGGACGCTGAAGGGTTGCGGTGGTGGGTCGCGTCGATTAAAAGCGCGACGACCAAGGAAGGCATCCAGACAAGACCGAGAAGCTTAAGACGCTTGGACGAGCTGAGCTGCTAGGCAAACATGACCTCAGTGCTAGCTAAAACACACTTTGGAGACTTGCTTACGCGCGATGGACTGCTACCGCTCTGGATGGCTACCATCTCGGCCATTGCGCTCTTCAATGCCGTTCAAAACTATCTCACCATCTCCTTGACGAAGCGTGTCTACTCAAAGAAGGCACATGAAGGTAGACTGAGTGCTTCGCTCAGCTATGCATACTGACGACTCAGTCACGAGGCTTTCGGCACGCACTTTTGGCGTATGGACCTTTACATCTGCCCTCATTCGCATGTATACAGCGTTGAACATTCACGACCCTACGTAAGATCCCCTAGTCCGCCTCTTTGTCACATGCTCACGATAGTCTGTACCAGCTCGCCTTGTACTCTTACTACATTGCAGCCTTTCACTTTGGCACCGAGATTTTCGTCTACCAGACGGCCGCCTGGGGTGCCATCAGCCCGGTCATCGTCTCAAGTAAGTCTCATGAATCGTGCTGCATTGCCTGTCCATTGCTAATGAAAGCGACAAGCATCGTGTGGATGTTGCAACACAAGTCTCACTACATCTTCTAGATGCCTTCCTCACTGTCGTAGACTTAGTATGCGCCGTAGCCGCCAGGTGAGCCACCGCCATAAGGCGGCTGTGTCGGCGGTCGCGGACCACCCATACTCAACTGTGCCAGCCGTTGCCGCATGAGATCGCCATCTGCGGCACTCCCGCCGCCGCGTACTTGAGCTAGCAACGACCGACCTTCTTCCTTGCGTTGCTGGCACCACTGCTCCACCTGCTGCACGAGTCCACCTGAAAGTTTGCCAAGGTCAGCGTAAAACAACGCCGCCTCGCTTGCTGCTTGGGCCAAGTCGCGATAACTCCCTGCCGCTTGTAGCAGCTTGGCCTCCCTCTCTTGCTTACGCTTCGTAACGAGCTGCCATCGTTTCTGCTTTTGTTGCAATGATTTGTCTTCGAGGACTTGTGCAAAGACCTGCGTCATCTCTTCAACAAGTTGATTCTGCCTCGCCAACGTCGCAGCGATCCGTGTCCGATGCGGTCGAAACTTGTCCAGCTCGGCGGCAAAAACGCGTTGTTCTATACCCGGCGTCTTGCGATTCAAGATGAGCACGTTGCTAATGTCGTCGGCGCGGGCTTTATCCTTGAGATCCTGCAAGGTTGTGTGGCGTTCCTTCTTGATGAGTGCGAGTTTGCGAACCAGGTCATCGACTTGATCCACCTTGATGGCAATCGCATTGGTAGCATCGCGCGAGTCCGTCTCCGTTTCAGCCAGATCCAACAAGCTGCTCGTATTGGAAGCGGCACTTTGACTATCACTGACCAAGAGGTTGCGAAAGACCGATTCGAGGTGCTCTGGATCCTCATTGCCTAGCATAGCAATCTCCTCAGCCACGCCCTCAAAAGCGCGCTGCGTCTTGGCATCCGAAGCAGTCGCCGTCTGCAACGCCGTTCGAATACTCGCCACACTCTCGCGAAAGCCACGATTTTGACCGTCACTCGAAGGCTGTGACCAACGCTCGCCATAACTCTGTCGCATACCGGACCAGCCAGCTTGTTCTGCATGCAGTGCCTGCTCTACCTGTGCCAGCTGACGCGTGATTTGTGTACGGGCTTCCTGGATGCGCTTGAGTTGGCCAGCTAGACCGCCATCGAATTGTCGCTCCTGTTGCGCGATGCGCTGTTGTGCTTCTTGCAATTCCGCCGACACAGCTTGTAAGTCTTGTGCCAGGCGATCGTCACTCTGCTTGAAGCGATGCAATGACTTTGGCAAGCCGAGGTAGTCCAATGCCGTTGCGAGTTCCGTGTCGCCAATTTCTGATTTTTCTTGCTCAGCACGGAGCATCTTGTCCACCTCGTCCGAGTACAGCGATGCCGATTCGTGTACAGCAAGCGGTACGAGCTTTGCGAAGATGTCGGGTCCAACGACACGCGCGAGGTCTTGACCGGCATACAAGTCTGTCAGTGAGATGGGTTTTGCAGAATTGAGACGGGCCACGGCAGGCAGCGCTGCTTCTTTTGCAACGACTTCGTGGTAGATGAGGTCATTTTCCCGTTTCGCATCGGCATATTTGTCGGCCACTTCATCACTGATGGCTTTGATGGCTTCGACAAGTGCGAGGCCAGGTTCGGCAGACAGGTGCGGATACCGTGCAAACTCGCCCGAGTGGGATTTAGCCAACGCAAGGGCGTCTTTTGCAGCTGCGGCAGCGACTGCAAAGCGGGCAACAGATAATCCATATTGACTCTTGCCGCCTTCAACGATGGCCTGGTGATACTGCGCGAGACATGTAAAGTACTTGTCCTTGCATTGGACATAAGGCAGCCAGATGCGATCGATATTGCCAGCAACGACAATCTCATTGAGTGCCTCACCTGCCAAATGATAGATGTGCGCCGCTTCAGCTGCCAACTTTGCAATAATGGTGGATTTACCGGCACTGCGAATCTGTTGCTCCGTAAAGACTTCTTGCGCCTGTGCCAGCATCACCACCGCCAAGGCTCGGACCATCTCGCGCGACAAGTCCGTACTTGGTGCATGCAAGAAATTGTCATTGATAAAGGTCAAGAGGCCAGCGCAGGCCTGGAAACAGTGGTAGGCGCGTTTCATGCCCTCAGTCTCTGTGCGAGCCTGTGACGCGGCCGTAAACGATAAGATGCTCGCAATGTTGAAGAGCACACAGGCCTTCTCATAGGCGAGTGAGTACTGCGAAATGGCGACATCGGTAAAGGCATCATGCCAATTAAAGGCAATGCGAATATGGTCTTCGTCAATCGGGAAGCGCAACTCGAGGAGTTCCAGCTGGCCATAGTATCGATAGAGCAAATCGCGCCCGACTTCATCTCTGCCGGCACCACTCATATCTTGCCGCAGTCGGTCGAGCGTCTTGCCTTCTTCTGTATACTTTCCTGCCTGGCCATAGTTGCCTGCGATGAAGTGGCGCAAGGGGCGCGCCAGCTCCACCTCGTCTGTCTGCTTCATGGGCAGGGAGATCATGGGTATCTGTCTGAGCGCAGTCATCCTGGAATGAGCGGGCGATGGATCTCTTAAGCCTTCCCAGGTTCCTAACCCACAAAGAGAGGACTGTGCCCGCGCGATGGATCACTGATCATCACTGGCTGTCCTCCCCAGCGAAGCTCAGCAGAGTCGCGACGTCAAGAAGTGGCTGGAGATGTGGCTGAGGTTTGCGTCGCTGAAAATTGTTTTTGCCGGCAGCGACCCTCAGGAACGACTATTAGACTTCTACAAGGATAGCTCTCATCCTCTTGCCTCTCTGCTAGAGTGCTCTTGCTACAGCTGCTATAAACCTGCTCAAAGTCGCTATCATGTTTTCTATCCTCTCAGGAGGAACCAACCTGGCCAAGCAAGTCAAAGTACTTGAAACTTCTACAAGAGACCACGAGAATGCGCTCAAACGCAAGCGCGATGCCGTCACAAGTCTAGAACCCATCTCGACCGTCGAAGCCTGTACCGTCTTACGTAGGCAGCTTCGGATTGCCGTGACGGGAGAAACGGCCGATGCGCCCGTCTTCCCGATCACACACTTCAAAAATGCCCTGCCGGCGTTTCTCCTGACAAACCTCGAGACGCTTGGCTTGGAGAGTCCGACGCCGATTCAAATGCAAGCCATGGCCGTGATGCTGGGCAAGTATGACTTGTTTGCTTGTGCGCCGACAGGTTCTGGCAAGACACTCGCGTTTGCCTTGCCAATTCTTGCTTCACTCAAAAAGCACAAGGAAGAAGGCTACCGTGCCGTGATTCTCAGCCCGACGCGCGAACTAGCGACGCAGCTTCACGAGCAATTCAGACAGCTGACGCCCAAGTCTGGCATAAAATGCAACTTGTTGACCAAGTCGAATGCCGCTATTCAAGGCGACAAGGAGACAAAATTGGCGCGGTACTATGATGTCCTCATTTCCACACCACAACGTCTCGTCAACGCCATCAAAGACGACAAGATTGATTTATCGCATGTGCGTCAGCTTGTCTTGGACGAGGCCGATCGTTTGTTTGAAGAGAATTTTGTCGAACAAACCGACGAGATTTTGGCAGCCTGTACGCACAAGAAGCTGCGAAAAGCACTGTTCAGCGCCACCTTGCCCAGTGGCGTCGAACAGCTCGCCAAGAGCGTCATGAGCAGACCCATCCGTGTCATTGTCGGCAAGAAGGACACAGCCACCGATCTCATTGAGCAACAACTCAAATACGTCGGCACCGAGCAAGGGAAACTCGTGGCTTGTCGCGCTTTTGCCAAGTCTGGTGCTCTGAAGCCGCCCGTCTTGATTTTTGTCCAGAGTATCGAGCGTGCCAAGCAGCTTCACGTTGAATTGGGCAACGAGGGACTCAATGTCGATGTCATTCACTCGGATCGACCGCAAGCGCAGCGTGACGAGGTGATTGCAGCGTTTCGCGAAGGCAAGACGTGGATCTTGATTGCTACGGAGTTGCTGTCTCGTGGCATTGACTTTGAAGGCGTCGAGCTCGTCATCAATTATGATTTCCCACAATCGGTACAGTCCTATATCCATCGCATCGGCCGTACGGGTCGTGCAGGCCACCGTGGCAAGGCCATCACGTTCTTCTCCAAAGAAGATGGACCATTCCTCAAGTCGGTGGCGAGTGTTATTCGGACTTCAGGTGGTGAAGTACCAGACTGGATGCTGGATCTCAAGAAGCCATCCAAGAAGCAAAAGAAGGAGCTCAAGCGAAAGCCTGTCGACCGCAAGAGCATCAGTGCAACCTCGCACTATGAAAAGGAGAAAGAAGCGCATAAAAAGCAAATGATCCGACAGTCGGTCGTCTCAAAGAATCGCAAGGAGAAGGAGGCGCAAACGGCATAGAATACAAATCATCTCATTCATCATAGCACTATATCTGACCTTGCAACTTGCTCAACAGATTCTTGATGCGATCACCCATACGTGGCTGTCCACGTCGTGTCATGGTCTGTTCACGTTTTGTCGCCAAGGCACGCTGTCGTTTCCGCTCAGTCAAGTCGACCACCTTCTGCTCCAGTTGCGCCGCCTCTTCCTCGCGTCGTTGACGGACCTGACGCGCTTCCTTTTCGGCGGAAGTGAATTTGGACCGCCGCTTGGAAGCATCATAGGGTTGATCGCCGGTACGTTTGTCTGATTTGGCCTTAGGCACTTTACCAGTCTTGGCAGGCCTTGACACCTCGACGGCGGTCTCTTCAGGGTCTGAAGCTTCTGAAGCTGATGCAGCGGCCGCAGACGTATCTTCATCGGCAGGCTGTGTCTTCTTGTCCTTGGCTTGCTTCAGTACCTTGACTTGCTTGATGGCACTTGGCACCTCTTCTTCATCCTCATCGGCACTCCAATCATCCACGACAGCCTTTGCTAGCCACGGCGCTTGAATCGCTTCCTCTTCGCCTATCTCTTGCGCTTCTTCCTGATCTTCTTTCGCAGCTGTCTCTTTTGCTTTCGGCTTTACAACACTCTTGTCGCCCAAATACCCTTCGTCTTTGAGCACTTTTGCATACTGCTTCTTGAGCTTGGCTTTCTGAATCAGGCTCTCCTTGAGTCGGTCTTGCTTGCCTGTATACGCATCTGCCGGCAATGCTTTGAATGTAAAGCCTTTCTTCTTTGCTTTGGTAGCTGGCGCTTTCGACGCAGCTGCAGTCGCTTGTGTCTGACGCGCACGCGGTTTTCTTGCTGCACTATCTTTACCAGCCGCTCCCTTTGTATTGTGCGACTTGGCCTTTGCTTCTCTGCCAGCTTCTTTTGCCATACTGCGCTCGATTTTATGTGTTGAATGGGCCTTGAGTCGCTTCAAGCCCCGGGTCGCAGTTGATGAATTTCCGTTGTCGCACGAATGAACAAGCTCGAGGGACAAGTATCAAGTAGGGAACAAGATGAACAAATGCTAAAGGGTCTGTCTACTGTTTATATGAAGGAAAAGAAGCTAGAGCGCCTCGGCAGACTCCTGACCAAGTGCATAGATGCGCATAATACTCTTGTTGGGGTCCTTGACAAGAATATACTTGCCATCCGGTTGCTTCATGCACACATCCACAATCGTCCTGACGATACCCCAGCCATTTGACAAGTTCAAGTTCATTTGCGAGGCAAACTCACGCGGCTTGTAGGTTGCCGTCGCCAGGATGACGTGCTTTTGTGCATCACGCGGCGAGACACGCGAGACAAAGCCAATCTTCATGACATCCACGCCAGCGAGGACAGCCTGTGCCGTCCAACGCGCCAACTTGCTGGAGTTATTCTTCATCTCCGTTGCGACAATGGCACCACGCTGCGTGTCGAGCTTGGAGCGCCAGTCCACGGCACCACCAGCGCCAAAGGCCTTACTGTCAAATTCGTTGAGTGTCTTGATGCTGACGAGGGCGTCTTCACCAGAGACTTGCTTCATGACGGCGTCAATCTCAGAGCGCACGACAAGTGTCACAGGCTCTTCGGCCGAGGTCGAGACATCAAAGAGGCGGTACTTGTAGGCTTTCGGTGCCACAGGGTCGGTCTCTTGTGCCGCATTGTAGAACGGGTTCTCGTGTTCCATGGCGAAGGTACCGCCTTCAGCAGCGTCCACCACCTGCAGTGCAAAGTTGGAGTTGATGTAGGTGGCTTCCATGGACAAGGCAGCCGGCGTGTTGATACCACCGGTGGCACTCGCTTCCGGCTCCATGGGCGGCTCAAGGGCATTCTCATTGACGCTGAGGAAATCAAAGGGTCCACCTTCGCGCTTGTCAAAGAAGAGTTGGTCGCCCTTGCGCGTGACAATCATGTCCCAAGGGTAAACCGTACGCGAGGCACAGAGCAACATGGAGAGCACATTGTCCGTAACAAAGATCTGCGCGGCATTCTCCTTTGAAAGACGTTGAATGACGGCATCTTCAGAGGCAGTGGGGTTGTACTGGACCTTGTCAACGACCACCAATGGCTTTTCGAGTTTGACGCTCGTCTTGTCAAAGGCACGGTCATAGTACTGCAAGAACCCATAGCTCTCGAGATCGTCACCTTCGCCCACCTCCAAATTGAGCTTCGCGAGCCGGTTGAACTCAATCTCCTCAAGTAATTGCCAATCCGCCTTGACGGTGATGGACGCATCGCGCATACGCTGCGGCTTATCATCCTTCCAGCCAAAGCGACGTCCGCCACGACCATAGCCTTGGTTACCGTATCGGCCACCGCCTTGATGCCCACCACGGCCATGATCACCGCGTCCGCCAGGTCCACCCGCAGCACCGCCACGGTTATTGAACCCACCACGTCCGCCCGATTGGAATCCACCACGTCCGCCACGCGCCATGCCGCCAGCACCACCCCGTCCACCGCCGCGACCCAGCGTGGTTTTCGTAGGACGGTTATCAACGAGACTGAAACTCGCCTCGTCTTCAGCATGGGCATAGGCAAAAAGTGAGTTGGCGGCACCAGCACCACTGCCATAGCCACCGGCATTCACATCACCCGCTCCGCCACGACGCTGACCGAAAGCACCTGTACGCATGCGTTGGGCATGTTGCTCATTGCGTTGGACTTGAGCTGGATCGGCGGCCCAGTCGGCAATCTTGCCGAGTCGATCGGTTTTCGTGAAGGGCGCGAAAAACTCGATAGGTTCATCTTGTTTGTTGAGTAAGGGTTTGCTGTTGTCGGGACCCCATTGATCAGTCGGGCCCAGGCTTGGGAGACTGAAACCAGGTGCCATGAGCGCGTTATAGAGCAAGCAAGAGGCTTCCAAGGTCGGTCTTGTTGGTCGTGAAAGAAAAAAGGTAGAAGCACGTGACAGTATGAATTCAGATGGACTTGGCGAAGCGGGAAAAGAGAAAACTGTCTAGGGAGGAGGTACCTAGGTATCTACGTAAAGAACCCCCGGAAGACTGATGAAGGAATTGAAAAAGAAGGAAGGAAGTAAGAAGAGAATAGCCTAGAAGCCCCCAAAAGATGGCAAGGGAATGCATGTTGAAAGAACGCTTCAATGTCGCCCAAAAAATCGCAGATAATGGAAACCATAGATGGAATAGTGCAGGACCAGCTACTGCTTCACCGTGGAAAAGGTCAAATCAGTCGACAAGGGCCGCTTGCTCAATGGAGGCGGCGCCCAATCAGCAACAAGCGCCTGGATCGTCTCTGAAATCATCGTCATATTCAGCGGCTTCTCCAATCGCTTCTCAAAGTGTGCCATGTCCAGCACTTCGCCCGTAGAATAAGAGGACATGGCCACGATGGGCGTATCGCAGTTGGATTCTGAAGAGCTCCGAATAAGCCGAGCCACTTCGACGCCAGACAACCTGGGCACTTTGATGTCGGTGAAGATAATGTCAAAGATGACATCCCCTGTTGCCGCCGCCACCGCCTGCGCGCCATCCACAACGCTGACAACACGACACTTGAGCTTCGTCAGCATCGCCTCCAGCACACGTCTTGAGACAGGATTGTCTTCGCAGATGAGCACATCCAAGGGCACATGACGACGTTGCGGACCTTCCGCAGCAGACGCCGACGCCGGTCCGTCACGCAATCCACATGCAGAATCCGAAGTCGACGGCAATGAAATGGAACCCAATCGTTGACTTCGCTGTCGTCGTCGCTGAACACGATGCAAGGCACCGACGCCGCCGACATTGCCTTCATTGTCACTTGACGAGCTCGGCGTTTCAGCATCAAACACACGAGAGATGCGCTTCTTGCTCGTCCATGAAAAGGGTAATTCAGGCCGTTGCGGTTGACTGCCCATCGTCATGGCACGACTGCGTGGACTCGGTAGAGAATGCGCATGTGACAAGCCTGGAATCGGCACGGCATCCGAGGGCAAGGATTTGGACGTCAACTTTGTCTTGATGGGTGGCACTGTTCGGCTGGAGTTGGTGCTGCTCGAGCCTGGACGCGCCTGATTGAGAGAAGAGACAAAGTTTTCGTGCAAAGGCGCAATCGAGACCGAGGCACGATGACGATGACCAGGCTGGAACGTGTTGCTCTGCGCATTGAGGGGCGAGCTTGGAATAGAGGAGCGGTTGAGATAGGCAGATGGCGAAATCGGCGTTGATGAAATACTCGAGGCGGAAGACATCGACCGACGCACAAAGCTAGAGCTGGACGACGCGGAGCGATAATGATGCATTGCATTCTCTGTTGGCACGGCAATCGGACTGAGATTGGAATGTTCGTTGCGAAGCCGCTTGATCGCTTCAAGATTTTGCTTCTCAAGCACGCTCAAATTCTTAAATGTAAAAGAGCCAAAGTCGTCACGGCCAGGCTCGCTGAGTCGTCTGCTTCGCGACTTGCGTTCTCGAACGTGCGCCGGGATTGAAAGGGGCATGGCGGTACGCTTGCCAAGATGCTTGCCAGTCGACATGACCTTGGCGGCATACGTCATCTTGGGTCCCGCAGCTGCCTCGCGGTCTGCATTCGGTGATGGCGCCAGTGAACGCGCTGCATCCGACTCGTCCTCGAGAATCAGATCCGTGACACCACGCTGGTCAAAGTAGTCAGTGTCCTCCGGGTGATCCGGTGTCGGCACGAAAAGGGCTTCTTCCTCTGAAATGGTGTTCCAGGTAATCCCTTCAAAGAATGGGTGCTGCTTGATGTCTTCGGCGCCATTGACGGAGCCGAGTCGGTCGGCGGGCGACATGGCCATCAGCTTGACCATCAAATCTTTAGCGCGTTCAGAAACGCCAAGCTCCATCTCGACATCTGCAGGAGGCCAGTCAATGCGATGGTTGAGAATGTTTTCAAACACCATGTCGGGCGACGAGGCGTGAAACGGTGGATAGCCATACATGAATTCAAACAAAACCACACCAAGTGACCACCAATCCACCATGTCATCTTGACCACTACCGTTGATCGTTTCCGGGGCAAGATAGTCGGGCGTACCAACAAACTTTCTATTGCCGTCATTTGGGTCAAAGAGCTTCATGGCAGGTGGCGGCATGGTGGATGCCGTGCTCGCTGGATTTGCAGAAGGAGATACCTTGCTCGGCCCGCTTCCTTCGCTGGCATCGCCCGTACTTCGGCCATCATCAGAACCCTGGAAACCACCAGTTTCATTCAAATTGAGCTTGCTGACCATCGAGAGCGCCGACTCAAACTCTGACCGCGTGGATTCACTCGCATCGCTTTGACCTGGCTTGCGATCGCGCGCCGCAAAGTAGCTCTTGTCTGATCGAAACTCACTCGGCGACATGGGTCCGATTGCCGGTGTCGACAAGGCACTTTGTGAAAATTCAAAGGAGGCATGCCGCGGTCCAGAAGAGGATGGATGACGGGATGAGTTGAACAGGTCGGGTACTTCTGGATGCGACGAGGTTCGCGCACGGTTTTGGCGGCCGACGAGTCCCACGCGCGATAAGCCAAAGTCGGTGAGCTTGAGATGACCATTGTGGCTGATGAGCAAGTTGTCAGGCTTGAGATCGCGATGGATGATGCCACGCGAGTGGAGAAACTCGAGTCCTAGAACCACCTCTGCCATGTATCGCCGCGTCCAATCTTCTGGCAAACAGCCAATTTGTTTGATGAGCGCTGCACAATCGCCGCCATTGAGGTACTCCATCACAAGATAGAGATACTCTTTACTTTGAAAGGTAAAGAATAGTTTTGCAATAAAAGGCGACTCGGTTTGCGCCATCATGATGGCTCGCTCGGCCTTGATGTTGGTGACTTGATTTTTGGCAATCATGTCTGCCTTTTTGAGCACCTTGATGGCGTAATAGTCACCCGTTGTCTTCTTCTTGCTGAGATAGACACTACCAAACGCGCCCTTTGAGATCGGCTTGATGATCTCAAAGTCCTTGATACTCGGCGGCGCAGGTCGTGCAGCCGGCGCAATACTCGGCAGCCGCGGCGACAAGGGCGGCGCCATACTCAACTTACGCTCTCGGTAACTCGTATCAGTCGAGGTGGAATCACTTGCACTCAAAGTGGGCGACGCACTTGGACTCAATCGCTCCTTCTCCAATAGATTGAGACGTGGATTGATGACTTTGCGATTCGGCGAGGCAGCCCTGTCGCGCGCAAGACTCGAGGCGCGGCTACGGCTGACGGCTCTGGACGACCGACGCGATGGTGAAAAGCCAGCAGGGGCACGACCGCTATTGCTGCCTCCACTCGGCAATCGCGGCACATCATACAAACCTGCACGACTACTGCGTCGCTCGGTGCGACTGACACGGCGCATATCGCCTGCGTCGACACTACCTCGACGTGTTTGTTCGCCACTTGAGAGCATGACTTGCTCGTGATCGCTTGTAGCTGAAATGGAGCGTTGCATGGGGACGCGCGGCGGTACACGTCTTGAGGCTGGGTCGTTGACTGAGACGGGTGGAAATTGTGAAAGTGGTGAGGCGGCGCGGGTTTCGATATCGAGTCCTCCATCGGCAATCGACATGGCGCGTTTTGTAGGGGAGAGGAAGCCACTGCTGCTGCCTTGACTGAGAGGGGGTGCGAGACCTGAGTTGACATCCGGCTTGTAGTCGCGCGGATCCTCCTTTGTAGCAAAGAGCATCGGGACACCCAATTTCAGGGATGCAAGTGCTTTGCCCAAGCCAGGCACGTCCTCGCTGTTGGGTTTTCGCATCGGTGGCCCAAAGGGTGAATCCGACTCTTGCTCATGCTCGGTGACTTCACTGAGTGTATCTTCATCTTGCATGATTTGCGCATTCTCGAGCGTCTGATCAATCAAGTCTTGCACACGCAAGTCAATCTCTTGTCGAATCTTTTCAGAATAGTGGATCGTATTGTGCAAGCGCGTGACGGCATTAAGCTTTTGCGTCACGAGTTCGTGCGTCGCTTGATAGAGTGCCAGGAGGGCCGGGTCTTCGAGAACGGGTCTCTGCCAGTCTTGCAACTGCATGATGCGATTGCGAGAATCGGGCGATTGGATCCGTGTGAAGAGATCCATGCCTTCTGCATCGGGCAAGGCTGGGATATTGATATCGATGGCCGTGTCACAGTAATCCAGAATGAGCTCGACGGTGCGCAAGTGCGAAGTCTTGGCTTTGGTCGCTTTTGGTCTTCCAGCCGAGGTGGGACTGCTCGTGACAGAGCTGGCCGGCGAGGTGGACCGTGAACCAATGCGAATGCCGTGAAACATGGCCATCCCTGCATCTTTTTCGAGTGCCTGCAAGACATCGGCGATAATCTGCCGCTGCTCCTGCAAATGATCGTGACAATCTTGGACCTCTGATTCAGACTTGTGTGACACGATACAGAGTGCCGTGTGCTTTTCAAAAAACCAAGGCTGAATTTGTCGATCGCAAATATTGCACGTCAACGGCTCCGGCATTTGTGTGTGGGGGTCGTCAATGAGTTTGGATAAGAAGGTGGAGAGGAACTCGGCGCCGCCAGCAAGCGCTTCCGCCAGTTCAGAGTCGAGGTTTGCATCGAGCCAGGCCTTGTTGTCTTGCACGACGTTAAGCACCCACATGGTCTGTCGTTAGCATCAACCAGAGTCATCTGCAGGCTTACGTGTGTGGGATGTCCGGTCGATCGATCATGAATGAGAATACCGGTGCCATCGATCTCAAGCGCTTCAGGCAGCGGCGCCGTTGCATCCACACTGAAATCGTCGCATTGCAGTCTTGGTATCCGGTGGTCTTCGACTTCACCCGGTAGCGCAAGCCAAAAGCTGATTCTGACCGATCGAGAGTCATCTGTGATGAGTTGCACCGTTGCCTTGTCAAAACAAGACTTGTCCTCGTCCGCTAGTGCTTCGCTGATGGGTCGATTGTATAGAAGTTGCGGATCACTCCTGTACGGTCAGCATTTCAAGTCATGAGCCGGCTTTGAGCAATACCCGACAATTTCCTGCCAAGAAGGCGAGATCCAATTCACGCGCCCTTCGAGCGAGAGCTCCACAATAATTGAGCGGGTCTCATTGGCGGCGCGATTCAAATCAATGTTTTCTCCTTGCAGTTTTTCGTCCTCTGATGAGCTGCCATCTGCCGGCTCCATCCGATGTTGCGTTTGCTTCGTTTGCGCCGGTGGATAGCGATGCGTTGTGCGCACAGTGCAGTAGCTTTAGCCGGAATAGAGTGAGGGGAATCGACCTTTCACTCTGGACCAGGTCGTACGATCAACCGTATAAAGAGCGCCTAGAGACGAATGCTAGCGAAATGCACTGCAGACGCAACGATACGCTTTGATGAGTCGCTAAAGAAGCAACAAGGATACGCGCCGCGAGCAGAATAGAAGATGCAGCCACCACAGATAGCTACTCAATAGACTCGATGAACGTCGCGCACAGGGAATAAGGGCAAGAGCGCGCGCGCCCACAAGTCGCGAGATGAGGCGCACGGCGTTGTTTTGAGAGGTTGCGCGCACACGACGGTCTGTGCGCTGTGCTTTGCGAGGCAACTCGAGAGAAGGGAGAAGGTGTGGTAAGCTCTCAGAAGCGCGTGCACCTGCCTAGTAGCGGCCCATGCTTCCTGGCTGAGCTGACCCTGTCTTTGATGGAAGGAGTTATATATTTCGAATGAGGGGAGCCTGGTGTTGTCGCGCGAATAGATGCGCCTGCCTGCCTAGAGATTCACGTGGATGGACTAAATTGCCTCAAATCAATCCACTGCAACTGCAACTGCAACCTCACATCCATTGCAATGGCAACCCCTGTCGCACTCGCGCAATCATTGCTATAGCTAGCGCTACTCATGACGATGAAGGTCAGGCTGGAACACTCATGAGTAAGGCTTGCTAAGTGGTTGGCGCCGTCAGCTAAATCTCTCAAGAAAACTAGAGTATTGCTGCAGAGCGACGCATGCAGGCTCCCAAGTTTGGCTCCTTCAAGAGCAAGGCAAAACAAGCTGAAGACAAAGCTGCTAGTCGTATTGTCAATCATGATCCAAACAAGGGGTCAAATAGCTCACCGAGTGCTCCTTTTGCATACACTGTCAGCTTGCCAAAACGTGCAGTCGAAGCATCGCTGAGAGAAGTGCCGACACGAGCAAAGCCTGAAAGGTCAAGCTCGAGTCGGCCGAGGTCAAAGAGAGCGCGCTCTCCCGAGACTCAATCAGGTCCTCGCGGTAGCACTCCGCTGGAATCCGATTCAAGCGATCTCTACACAATTGACTGTACTGGCGACTGGCAAAACCTCAAATATGGTAGAAGCGGCAAAGTCCCAGCTTATCGACGCCGGCCGATGCATGTGCTTGGACTAGGTCCACAATTCATCGCAGAGGGAATTGATTCCGCGGAAGGATTGCCCACAGCGAGCAAAACTGAAGTAGGATACGCCCAATCGCAGGGTGTCGGTCCAAGGCCCAGCTTGCGTCAATTGCCGCAAGAGACAAGGCGACTTTTGAGATCATCTGGTGCTCCAATGATCCAGTTGGCCGACTTTGTGCCACTCAATACAAAAGCAGGCACACCAAGCGTTCAACCAATGAAGCGTGCTCGACCTGCATTCATGCTACATCCAAATGCACAAGACAAAGATGAAGGCGAGAGCGGCGAGCTCATGTCGGACGAAGAACTGTATGATGCTACCAACTCCAACCTTGCTGCAGAACTATCAAGCCGTGTTGAAGCACACCCGTCCGACGAAGAGGCTTGGCTGCGGTATGCAAACCTTCAAGACGACATTCTTGCCAAAATGCAGCAGGATGGCAGCGCACTTGCTCGGCAGGGTACTGCAAAAGTCAAAGTCACAATCTTGCAGAAAGCTGTCAACGCCAATCCCAGCAATGCAAATCTGGCTCTAGCCTATATGAAAGCCTTGTCTGTTGTTGCAGACCGACATGAACTTCAAACAGCTTTCAAAGGTATACTGGATCGCATTATCAACTCTGCATCTCTGTGGTGTTTGTTCTTGGACCACCTCGAGACGCGCTTTCACGATCAGTATACGCTACAATTGACTGAGCTCAAGCAGGCTTTGGTGCTTTTACAAAGCTATCATCTGGCAAGCCAAGACATACGAGCGTTTGAGAACATGGCGCGGGTCTTTCGACGTCTGTTGCAGCTCTATATGCGATACGGGTTCATTGAACTGGCAGTGGCCCATGTGCAGGCCATGTCGCAGATGATTTTGACAGATCGTTGCAAGAATGTCGATGCTTGCAAGTCGTGGTGGGATGAAGAATCAGAGCGCTTTGGTGAAAAGTCTAATATGGTTGCTGGAGAGGACGCAGCCCGTTCTGTGACTGAGACGCCAACCGACGTCGTTGAGCTGTTTGTTCAAGCTGAACTTCATGCGATGGCTATCAAACCAGCTCTGCGCATCAGTGACGACTCTGCTGCAGAAAATGATCCCTATGCGACTGTTTTTTCTGACGACCTGACGCTGTTTAATGTTCGCGACGCACCAACAGATGTACAAGCACACCTCTTGCTTGACTTTTTGTCCCTGCTTGGATTCAATCATGGCCTGATTGTCGATGATTCTCAGCCGATCGTGGCATTTGACCTCTTCTCACTATTCCTCGGCAAGCCAGACCACGCGACGCCTTCTCGACTAGCAATGAACATGGCCTGGTCCTTTTGCACTGCCGAAAGGACGCCCTTGACGCAGCCTATCTTGCAAGAACTTCAAGTCGTCCTTGTCGCCTATGTCTTCCGCGCGTCTGGCTACCAGCCTGCCGGCAAGAAGCTCGTCCGTGACCTCATTTCACGCAGTCAGGACGGTGCGCATCGCGTCTGGGCAGCGCTCATTATGATGAACTATGCGCACGCTGATCTCTCTGCCGCCTCGTTGAAGATCAGCATCTTGCAGCCAAGTCTCGATGACAAAGACGATCTCAGACAGCGAGAACGATTCGTCTTGCAGGCATTGCATGCGAGGCTGGCTATTCACGCGAGGGATCTCGATAGTTTACGTTGCTTGATTTCATCGAGCGACCACATGAGAGCGCGTGCGTTTGTGACTGAGCATTACGATGACCCCGAGTGGTCGAGTCTGCTATTTAGCCTCACGGCGCTAGAAGGCCTTCAAGCGCTTCACGAGGCAGATTTGTCGGCCTTTATGGAGTGCTTTGATGTTGCTCGGACAAGGGTCTCCTTGAACTACAATCTCAAATCAAGACTTGCTGAGCAGCTCTTTCAGCTACAACTTGATCAGTTGCAGTCTTACATGGAGACACGTATCGTTCGACCGTCGGTTCTACGCAATCTACTCCACCAGGCTATTCTCGAATGCCCGACGAATCCGATGTTCTTCAAAGCCTTTCATGAGCATGAAGAATGCTTCGGGGTTGCCATGCGGTCTTGGAAGTTGCAAGGTGAATTGCTTGCTTCAGCCGCACCGCCAAGTGCCGCCACGCTTCGCAACATCATGATGCTTGAGATCGGCCAGGCTGAGAAATATGGCAGTGCCGCGCGCGTCCGTGCACTCGAGCGACTCTTGTCTCTCGAAGAAGAGGTCATCTCGCCTGCGCGTGAACAAGTTTCCTATACATTGCTTCAAAACATGGCAGAAGATGCGGCGTGCGATAGCAATCGCATTCGAGGTTGCTTATTCGAGGCGCTCACGCACGTCACCTCAAAACGTCTTCTCCTCTTGGCCTTTTCAGAGCTGCGACGGCATTTATCACCTACGGATCTCCGCGCCGTGTATGAATTGATGTTGTCGCGTGGGTTGCGTGTCGTCGGCGATCTGGATGATTATTTTGACGAGCAGGACGTACCGCGCCTGCCAGCATTGCTCAGTAATCGAGCATAATGCATATACACGTATGCAGAATGACAGCTACCTAGTACAACCTCTGCTACGTGTCTACAATCTCGCCTTGAAGCGACGACCCGCCTGTCCCCTTCCATTCCCCAAATTCTCCTCACCCAACTCACCCAGCAAGTGCCGTCGATGATATTCCGTTGTAAACAAGTGCTCGGGATCCACCTCGGCGCGGATATCCAGCCATGTCTGTAATTGCGGATACCGCGCCTTGAGATCACGTGGCGTCATGGCGTGTTGTTTCGCCCAATGCGGGCGTCCGCCGAGGGACTGCATGAGGTATTCATAGGCCTCAAAGTAGCGGCGGTAGGCGATGGCGCTGTGGTAGGGTTTGTACATAATGACGCCGATATAGCAGACGGCGCCGCCCGTAGCTGTGGAGATGTAAGCGTCTTTGTCTTCTGCTGTGACGCGAATCTCGATGGGTGCATGGACGTAGATGCCCTCGCTGGAGATGGGAATGCCGGCTTCCTCGTGTTTACCTCCCAGCCAAAGTGAGAGACGATGAACAGCCTCGGGACCCTTGTCGAGCGGTACAGACCATTCATCGACATACTGACTAAAGAGACAATTCATATTGAGTGCAACATTGGATTGATCGATGGATTCGCCGACAAGACCTTCCTGGCTTCCCCATTGCTTGCTAAATACGAGCCGTTCAAACGCCGGAATGGCACCTTTGACAAATCGGCCGGCATAGAGCAGGGCTTGATTGATGTGATAGGCCCATAGGTTTGCAGCGGCCCAACTTTGCGGAGTGCGTCGGTTCTTGGGTTCAGGCACCGTCCGGTCACCTGCCCAGATGACGGCCTTGTCGCTGTAGGGGAACCACCAGATACGCACATACTCGGCTTGATTCCATAACGTCTTGTCGCGCCATTGCTGGAGCATGCTCTGAAAGGAAACAATCGTCTGGGTTGCTTTGATGTCAAAGGCTTTGCTGACATTGAGGGTCACGTTGATAATGACGCCCAGCGCGCCGAGGCTGACTAAGCCAGCTTTGAACAGTCGTTGATTGGACGTTCTTGAGCAGAGCTTGCAAGTACCATCTGCCAGCATGATGGTGAACGCCTCGACCTGCTCCGACAAGGTGGAGTGCCGCAGGGAAGAGCCGTGTGTGGCGGTTGCCATGAAACCGGCAATCGATTGATCCGAGATGGAGCCTAGATTTGACATGGCAAGTCCGTGCGCTTGCAAATGGTCATTGAGCTGGTAAAGACGCATGCCGGCGCCTACCTTGACCTGAAGCAAGTCTTTGCGCACCTCGATGAGATTGCTGAAATGGTCGAGCGAGACGAGATAGTCGTCGGTGCAGACATTATCGCCTGGCGAGTGGCCAGAACCAACGACCGTCACATGTCTGCCTGCTGTCCGAGCAGCCTGGAGCACGTCTCGCAACTCACGCTCGTTCTTGGGCCGACAGAATAGGGCGGGATGGGCGACAAAGGTCTGTGCCCAGTTCTGAAAAGTGACGCCTGTTTTAGCGAAAGTCTCTGGCGGGAAGTCATCGCTTTGCTTCTTGACAGAGATGCGCGGTAAAGACGAGTCAATGGGCAGAGTCATCTGTTCAGAAGCGCGAACGTTGTTGATCAGAGACTTTGTCTGTGGCGGCGAATGCGCGACAAAACAAAAAAGTTCACGTCACGAAAGCAAGTCAAGAATTCTTTTGATATTTGTCAGACTGCAATTTGACTGAGTTCTCGGTTCCTGGATTGAACAAGGAAAAGCTCATGGAGCCCATGGATATGACAAATATCGAAAGTTTGGCGTGCTGGCTGATAGATGAGCTCCTCCCGATTCTTTTGATAATTGTCATTTCTTTGACCTCTGGATTCCACGCTGATGCGAGCCTTTTATATTTTGGCAGAGCGAGGTGATTGAGGCAGACACTTTTATTGATGTCAACATGCCCAGGAACAACAACCAACCTAGTATTATATACCACACTCGTCGGTCTTTACCATCATAGCACTGACTCGGTGACAGAGCTGCGTCTATCAACATGGAACGATCGAGCTTCGACATCCGTAGGGAAAAGCTAGACCTCATGGACGCCAGGCTCGATACACAGCAAAATGCCTCGGCCACCGATACAGCTAGCACAACAGGCGATGACGCAGGCGATGTCAAGGACTGGATCGCCCAAGTCAAGCAACTCCAGCTCCAACGAAAAGCCGAAGATGAGGCGCGGAATCGGCAGCTGGAGGCGGATATCTTGGCAGAGCGGCAGGCGAGACAGGCGAGGCGCGCACAACGCAGTCGATCTGTGTCGCCTGAGAAGAGTGTCGAGACGGCAGTTATGCCGAAGAAAGCGTCCATGTCTTCTTCGTCGACCATCCAAGAGAAGGCTGAGAAAAGTACGGCGACTGTAACAAGGACGGACGAGCCAAAGAAGGATGTCCGCAGTCTCTTGGAAAACCGCGACCCATCCTTCTTTCGACAGTCTCCCAAGCCTATCGGTCTACGGAAGAGCTCACAGGGGTCGTCAGGGAGCAGTCCCATGGCTCTACCAGGCATGTCGCGATCAGCGGCGCCCGTTGACAAATCAATCCCAGAACAAAAGCAACTACTCGCAAAGAACACCGCGGATGAGTCCATGTCAAAGCCTCAATCGCGCGACAAGGTTGCAGACAAGCCAACGCCACCAAAGCCCGTTTCCGCTGGGTCGCCCATCATCGCCATCAAGCCAACCTTGACCAAGCTGCCCGATCAACCGGCACCTTTAACTTCGCCGACCGGCAAGCGCAACTCGACGCAACTTGCGTCGCCAGCCACGCCCATCTCAGTGAAACAAACACCAATGCAAAGCACAAGAACGCCTACATCAACGACCAAATATGGCTCACCGTCTCGGTCTGGGAGTCCGACCCGGGCAGAATCACCGACCCGGTTTGCACATATGCAACAAGCGGGGCATTCTCCCATGAGTAGTACCGACCTCTTGGCCACCATGCGGTCTGGACTACGGAGTACGGCGACACAGCGACAACAAACACCAGATCATGTCAAGGCTACGTTATTGCAGGCAAAAGGTGGACTACGGTCGCCAACCTCGCCAGCGGCCAAGACGTTTGGCGGTGTTGTAGGAGAGACGCGGACGCCGAATAAATTGTCAGACAGCCCGCGCCTGTTTCCGCCGCGTCAAGCAATTTCAAAGGATCAAGCTAGCATCTCGCCTGTCGCGCGGCAAAACTCAGCGCCCATTGCAGGTCCTCTAGAAGACGAAAAGCCTGCAAGCTTTGTGCGACACCAATCGATGCCGCCTCGCGAGGCGAAACAATCAACCCTCGCCTCGCGCTTCAATCCAGCCTTGGCGGGTCTCTTACAGCGTGGGCCGCCCATTCCTAAATCAAAGCCGGCGGCGACAGCACAGGTGGATACGCAAGCTGATTCAGCTGCTTCAGGGTCAATGCCAATCGAGCAGGAAAAGGCGGCCTTGTCTGAGGGTGGGACGCAAAAATTGACGCACATGACCAAGACGCGGGCGAGGAGGCCGGGCAAGCGTCCGTCAACGATTGTACAGGCCGAGGCGTCTGCACCTTCGCAAAAGACAGATGCAAAGGGCTCCGCAGATGAGTGCACTGCACAGGAATTCCCGGCTGATCGGCCTGTGACGATGGCGATGAGCAAACCGCTTCCCTCCAAAGCAGAGACGAAACTGACATTGCGCCCTTCAGCACTGCCAGATCTCAAAGCGCAATCCGTCTCAACAGTGCAGGAAAACTCGGCTTTATCGCGAAAAGAGCCGTCGCCTGTACTTTCAGCAAAACCCTCCCTCGCTGAACGATTCCACAATAGCAACGTCGAGTCGCTCCTCGTTGCGCCGAAACCTATGGGCTCGCCGCATCGCTATGACTCAAAACGACCCGAGAATCGGTCGCCGACACTACCAGGATCGAGTGCCTCGCCTGTCTTGCCGGATCTCAAGCGCTTGAGCATCTCAAGCGCGCCGACGCCGACTGCGAGTCCCCTCATGCAGCGCAAGAGCAATGGTGCCGATTCTGGACCATCCTCATCGATGTCGGGAGCGATTCCAGGCATGTGGTCGCAAGCGAGGCGGAAAAGTACTGTGCCGGTCGAGAAGCCTGTTGAGGCACCGATAGTGCCTAGCAAGGCTGTTCAATCCGTTCAGCTTGAAGATGTCGTGCCGCCGCACATTCCTCAAACAAAGATGCCGGCACCGGTTGAGTTAGCGCCCAAACCTGCCGCAGTCCAGCAACCGGCCGTCTCGCCTTTCTCCTCCTCCGAGGCGCCCAAGTCGCCTTCCGTCTACGCTGGCCGGTCCGTCAGTCCATTCAAGCGCGAAGGCCGCATGCAATCCATTCACCACCATCAACCGATACGCTCCTCCACATCCATGACCGATGTCGCCGACCTCCTCAAGTCGCGCGCCAATTCCATCCTCAGTCGTGATCTCTCCATCAAGGCCGCACCGCAACTCCCGAGTCCGCAAACGTCACCACGACTGCCCTGGGCTGAATCGGCACGACCGCCTCCAACGAGTGCCGCACCGAGTGTCACGCGTCTCAATTCCAGACCAGCAGCGGATGGTGGCGCCCTCCTCTTTTGCGTACGACAACATGTCCGCAGCATTGTGATTGACGAACTCGTCTGTGCGGCGGCGAATTTATGCTCTGGCTTTGTCTATCTCGTGCAAGAACCGGAGCAAGTCACCATCTGGCAAGGTCGCGGCGCCGCGCCTGCAGAAGTCGAGGCGGCGCGCGAGTTTGCACATGCGTTGAGTGACGCGACACCGGCTGTTGTGCGCGAAGGCAGCGAGACGGCCACCTTTTGGCGTGCGCTCGGCGGCCAGCAACGTTACGCCTCGGCCAGCTATTGGAAGCTCAAAAAGGACTTTAAGCATTATCGCACGGCACTCTACACCGTCGATCGTGTCGACGACAAGATTCACATTTCCGTCAAGGAGTCCTTTTCGGTGGGCGATCTCGAACGCGACAAGGTCCATGTACTCGATACATTCTTTGAGCTGTACACGATGATTCCTTCCTTGCAAGCAAACGCCAAACGCGACGAGATTTTGGCAGCCTTGCGATTCGTCAAGGATCATAGCGCCAAGTCTGGTCATACGCGACCCTTTGTGCCCATGGCGCTCGTCGTTGGCTGTCTCTCCCGCTGGCCACGCGATCTCAAGGCCGTTTTTCGCGAACAGGTGGAAGATCAACAACCGACGTTGGCCATTCTCGAACTCGAAGCAGCCGAGCAAGTCTTGCGCTTCTCCAAGTTTTCACGAAAGGAATTGGCAGAGGGGACGGCGTTGGGGGCGGATTACAGACGACTCGAGGCGTTTTGTGAGGAAGCTTGCTTTGCGGGCTTATTCGGCATGGACCGGCAACAGTTTCTGCGAGCGTCATTTGAGGAGCAGACACAGAGTCGGGCGAGGGCGCATAAGGAGCTTGGATTGCCGCCTATGCTATGACTCTGAGTCTTGCATGTTGTATAGATCCATACCCAGGTGACATTATTTGTACATTCCCTTCCTTGGCACCTCTTGGAAAAGCATGCTGTTGCCATCTGAATTCCAAAATGCGACAACACCACGATCTCGGGCATTTCATCATCTGCACAATTGCAACCCGCAAACAAGCATCCCCTCGCGACTATACACGTACACCGACACTCATTGCTACAGACAAGGCAGAGGCATCCTTCCACTTACAACAAATCTGGCCAACTTCTAGAGACAGCTGCAGCGTGTAAGGAGTGAGACCTTGACGGTCCAATGTCGCTCCCACCCGAGATTGCGCGTGCCCTGCATCAACTCGAGGAAGAACTGGTCGAGGGAGACATTACGCGCAAAGGGTATGAAAAGCGGCGCACGGCCCTCTTTGAGACGAGTGGCTTCTCGGATTACGCCTATGCAAATCAGAATACGCAGAGCACCCTCAACGCGGGACAACTAGGCGTACCATCGGCCCCAGTCCGAGCACAGAGTCCTGCGCGATCGGAGCGGGTGATGGATATGGCGGATGATGAGAGGTTTGCGCGGCAGGAGTACTATGACGGTCGACAGGCGGAACCGGCAAAACAGCTGTCCCTCAGTACAGAGGACAGCAACGACCAGACCTATTCACATGACTCGCGCGGCTATGCCTTTCAACCACCGTCTTCTGCAACGACAAGTGCGCCCTCACATCCTTACGGACATGAAATGCCGCTCTACAATCCAGCACCCGTGTTTGCGAATCAGATGGTGGATGAGCCGGGTGAGATGGCGAATGATGAGCGGCCGAGGCCACACGAGACGCCGCATGATTTCTATGAGAAGCCAGTTCTTGGTGACGATCGGCATATACGTATGACCCTCGCTATGCATGACGCAGGCACTAACAAGTAGGGCGGCGGTCAACCGGTAAATCAGGTGTCCCCTACTCTGGCGTCATAAGTCCAGGATGGACGCAGTCGGTTCATCACGGAACACCCAACGCACAAGGACCGCAACTCTTGCCACTCGAGCCGCGGGATATCCCTTTTGCGATTCATGATCCGCATAATCCTCAAGTCGGCATGAGCAATTTTGACAATATCGCCGCCGTCTTGCGCCATCGTGGTCGTTCAAACCCGAAAAAGGCAGCCTTCATGGTGCTCGATGCCAAAGGCAAAGAAGTAGCAACCATCACCTGGGACAAGCTAGCCTCACGCGCTGAGAAAGTGGCACAAGTCATTCGCGACAAATCCGGTCTCTACCGCGGTGATCGCGTCGCGCTTGTCTACCGAGATTGCGAGGTGATTGACTTTGCCATTGCACTATTTGGCTGCTTCATCGCAGGGGTCGTGGCCGTGCCCATCAACAAGCAGGAAGACTTTCAGGAACTCACCACCATCTTGGCAGCCACACAAGCCCATCTCGCACTCACGACCGATACAAATCTCAAAGTCTTTCATCGCGAACTTTCCCTCAACAAGGTATCCTGGCCGCGTGGTGTCGAATGGTGGAAGACTAACGAGTTTGGTTCATTTCATCAAAAGAAGAAGGAAGAAACGCCGCCATTACAGGCACCAGACTTGGCCTATGTCGAATACTCCAAATCGCCGACCGGTGACTTGCGCGGCGTCGTTATTTCACATCGCACAGTCATGCATCAGATGGCCTCCTTGAGTGCCATTGTCACAACAGCACCGACAACCATGCGCGACAAGTATGCACCTGAGCGGGATCCACAAGGCAAACCCATCATGTCGCGTAGTAACGGTGAAGTGCTCGTCACCTACCTTGATCCACGCCAAGCCATCGGTCTCATTCTTGGTATCTTGTTGGCAGTCTACTATGGCAACACGACAGTCTGGTGTCCGACGGCCGCCGTCAGTACCCCAGGTCTCTTCGCACACATTATCACACGCTATCGAGCCACGTTGCTTCTAGCAGACTATCCAGGTCTCAAGACGGTCGCCTACAACTACCAGAATGATCCAATGAGTACACGTGGCAAGAAGCATCACGTTGATTTCGCCGCCATCAAGCTGTGCCTCGTTGACTGCTTGACTGTGGACTCAGAGTTTCACGAGATTTTGGCGGATCGTTGGCTACGGCCGCTTGGCAATAAACGCTCGCGCGAAGTCTTGACGCCCATGCTTTGTTTGCCCGAGCATGGCGGCATGGTCATCTCGATGAAAGACTGGCTCGAGGGTCAAGAACGCATTGCAAGTCTGGGTGTCGCGGTCGAAGATCCCGAGGATACAGACTTGACCGAAGTGTTGCTCGATCAAGAAGCACTCAAGTCTAATGAAGTGGTTGTCGTTGGCGTCGGCGCTGAAGTCTCAAAACGCGCTGGCGATCCAACAACGGTGCGCGTAGGCTCCTTTTTTTATCCGCTTGTGGATGCCACGCTCGCTGTCGTGGATCCGGAAACATCTCTACTTTGTTCAACAACAACAGTCGGCGAGATTTGGATCGACAGTCCGAGCATGAGCGCATGCTATTGGCTCCTGCCGCGTCATACCGATACCATCTTTCACGCGCGGCCGTATTTTGTGGACCCAGAGTCGGGCGAAACACAAGTGTTTGAGCAGGAATTCCTGCGTACAGGACTCCTTGGCTTTGTCATGCAAGGTCGCATCTTTGTGCTGGGTCTCTATGAGGATCGCTTACGTCAAAAAGTGGAATGGGTAGAAGATGCGCAAGAGATCACCGAGTATCGCTACCACTATGTTACGCATCTCGTCAACACAATCATGCGCAACGTTCCAAAGATTTTTGACTGCTCTGCTTTTGATGTCTATATCAACAAGGAACATCTACCTGTTGTTCTATTAGAAAGTCCAAGTGCTTCAACGACACCGCTGACACCATCGGGGCCAGCACGGATCTTGGACAATGACTTACTCGAGTTGCTCGCTGAAAAGGTAATTGAGGCTTTGCTCGAGCATCACCAGGTCCGCATCTACTGCGTCCTCATCTGCGCGCCCAACACCCTGCCACGGGTCTCTCGTAACGGCCGCAAAGAGATCGGCAACATGCTCTGTCGCAAGGAGTTTGAGCGCGGTTCACTGCCGACCGTCATGGTCAAATTTGCTGTTGAGCGTGCCGTCCTCAATCTGCCGGTCGGTGCCGATCCTGTGGGTGGTATTTGGTCCCGATCCGCTACGGAGCGGCGTGCCAATGCGCTCCAGATGGAAAGCAAACAGTACAGTGGCGTGGATCTTCGGACGGCATGCCTTGACGAGCGTACTTCCACGAATCTGGCAGAGTTTGGCAGCATTGTGGAAGTATTCCAATGGCGAGCATCTCGCCAAGTTGAAGAACTTGCTTTGCTCTCCATTGACTCGCGTGGCAAAGAAGGCAAGGCCATCAGCTGGCGCAAGCTTGATTTGAAGATTGCCGCAACAGCTCACTACCTCAAAAACAAGCTGCGTCTCAAGTCTGGCGATCAAGTGATTTTGATGTACACCCACTCGGAAGAGTTCTTTTTGGCCATTCACGCATGCTTTGCCTTGGGCATCACGGCTATTCCGATCGCACCGATTGATCCATCTCGATTGTCAGAGGATGTGCCTGCCCTGTTGAGCATCATCTCAGACTTTCGAATCAAGCATATTCTGGTCAATTCAGATACCAACACGGCCTTGTCGAGCAAGTTTGTCAGCCAACACTTGAAGCAATCGGCGTTGGCACTCAAAGTGCTTCTTCCCCAGATATGCAATACAGCGAAACCTACGAAGCAGACGAAAGGCTGCCGAGAGAATGGCTTTGTCATGGAGCAAGCTTGGTTACGTTTGGGATTTCCGGCACTGGTCTGGACGTATTGGTCACCGGATCAGCGTCGGACCTGCGTCACATTGGACCATGCAGCCATCATGGGATGCTGCAAAGTACAAAAAGAGACTTGTCAGATGCCTTCGTCCCGACCGATGCTAGGCTGCATCCGCAGTACCTCGGGTCTTGGCTTCATCCACAGTTTCTTGATGGGCATGTTTGTCGGATGCGCCACCTATCTCATGTCACCCATTGACTTTGCCGCCAATCCGCTCTTCCTCTCACAAGTCATTGCGCGGTACAAGATGAAGGATTGCTACGTAACGCCGCAGTCTATGGAGCACTTGATGCAGGCCATGCAAGGTAAAGGTCCAAGCTTGCATGAGCTCAAGAATCTCATGATTGCCTTTGACGGACGCGTGGCACCGAACGCGTTTGGCCGAATGCGCCAACATCTCGGTCCGTCTGGCTTGGACGCAAGTGCCTTGAACGCCACGTACGGGCAAGTTGTCAATCCCATGCTGGCAACACGGTCGTACATGTGCGTCGAACCTATTCAGCTCTGTCTCAACACGCGTGCATTACGCGCTGGCTATGTTCAGCTCACCAAGCCGCAAGAAGATCCTTTCTGCTTGATCTTGCACGACTCGGGCATGGTCCCCGTCTCGACTCAGATTGCCATTGTCAACCCAGAGACGTGTACACTGTGCCGCAATGGCGAGTTTGGCGAGATTTGGGTGGCTTCCGAAGCGAGCGCGATTGGCTTCCATGAATCAAGCGATGCCTTTGACTTGGAACGTTTCAATGGACAAATTGCCGACGTGGAGACACGCAACACCTATATTCGCACAGGTGACCTTGGCTTCATCTATACAGTTTCGCGACCTGTTAGTCGTGGATCAGGCGTGGCGGGACTCCAGACTCTCTTTGTGCTCGGTTGCATCGGCGAGACGTTTGAGGTGAATGGCTTGAATCACTTCCCGATGGACATCGAGAATACAGTCGAGAAATGCCATCGCGCCATTGCACGCGGCGGTAGCGCCGTCTTCCAAGCTGGCGACCAAGTCATTCTCCTCGTGGAAGTATTATGCACGACACACCTCTCTGGCGTTGTACCTGTGATTGTCAATGCCGTTCTCGACGCGCATCAGATTGTCGTTGACAAGATTGCCTTTTGCGCTCGTGGCGACTTTCCTCGATCTCGACTCCGCGAAAAGCAGCGCGGTCGTATCCTCGCTGCCTGGATCAAAAAACAGCTCAAAACCTGTATCGTCTACAGTGTTCGTGATGGCGAGCGTCACCTTGAATCAGCGGACACAATGACGATCGGTCAAGGTCCACTCGGTGCGATTGGTGAGACGATGGACGGTGTCGAGATGGAGGAGGAGGTGGAAGAGCTTGCGCCACGCACGTCTGGCGGCTACGTGCGCACCCTTCCTGGCTCGGCGCCTGGTCGTGCTGAGCGTGGCACAGCTCGCTTGAGCATGTCGAGCAGCGTACAAGGATTACCCGCTGGCACAACGCCTGCTGAGATGCAAGCTGCCTTGGCTCTCCAGGCTGGCACGAGCCGAGACGTGTCTGCTCGGCAGAGTTTTGAACAATCTAACCTTGCAGAGACGGCGTCTGTCGTCGGCCAGAGATCGCTTGAGAGTGAAGGCATGATGGGCGGGTACGGCTCTGTGCGACGGAAGCCCGTGGATCTCGATGCCATTCCTGATGGCGCTGTGCTGGAGACGCCACGCTTGAGTTTTGAAGCGCGCGACGATGATTTGTCATGGCTACCGGCACCTCAGACTGGTGGCAGTCTTCAGGCCTCGTTGTATAGCGCGAGTGGCATGGCTTCAGACTCTTCGAGGCCCGGTTCTAATGCTGGCTATGGGCTTGCTCAGTAATTCGCACTGAACGCTGTACCTCTAGTAGTTCAACAGATGCAGTCGCGTCGATTAATACTTTTACGCTTGTATAAGTGGCTTAATCAAGAATAAAAGATATGAGATTGAAATATTCTTGACGGAAGATAGCGGTCAAAGACTACGTGACGTTTGCCAGAACCGGTGGAAAGAGGTCGGTAGACCCAAGGCCTTTGCAAGTAGGAAGAGGCAGATGATCACGAGAGCCTCCATCTCGCCCCTGCCGAGCCCAAGATTAGCCGCCACCTGTGCCTTGTCTCGTGTCCATGGCTCGTCCTCCTCTGCTTCATCAGCCGCAAAATGATTGGACCATAGAGCCGTGGGTGATCGCATAGCCTTAGCATCACGCGGACCTGCCGGTGAGGCAAAATACAAGATGGGCGTCCGACGTAAAGGCGTGGGCGGACGCGGTGTCGACAAGGTCGTGCGAAGATGAGCCGGCGTGGGCGAAGGCGAGTCGGGTGCTCTTTGGTGGACAGCGAATGAACGTCTTTCAGTACGCGCGGAACTTGGCCAGAGTCTTTGCGCCGGCGGCGGTGTCGCATACCGGAAAGCAGGCAAAGGTTTGCTAGGATCGGCGCGGGGAGGTACGTCGCTGTCTGCCATGCCAAAGAGCGGACCTAAAAATCCTTCTTGTCTTTTGCCTCTGGTGCTGACGCTGATGCTGTTGCTGATGCCTCTTTTGCAGCCTCGCTCGGCTCTTCAATCTTGGAAAAGTACTTTTCTGCAAGCACGCCGTCGACACCTTCGGTCAAGACGACACCATTGGCCGATTTGAAAAAAGTGATGCCATCCGCCATGGCAGTCGCAAGGTCGATGTAGATGAAGACGGTGCAGTCCTTCCGTACGCCAGAGGTGACGCCCGCTTCACCAAATTTGCCTGTCGCGAGATGGATATGGTTGCGGCGCATCTTGGAAAGACCACCAGATTTCTTGATGAGCTGTAGCGCGGGCGCATAGGTTCCGTGCAGAACAGTTGGTACGCTGCTGGCATCCTCGATACGTTGCAACTCGAGGTCGTCTACCTGAATGGAGTGACCCTGGTTCGCTCGAATGTGCCAAACGCCGTCAATCTCCTTCATGGCGAATCGTGACTTGTTGTCCATTGCCACGACTTCTTCCACTTTTGGCAGCGTTGCTTTGAGCTTTTTGAGCTTTGGACGTTGAAGCAAGGCTGTGACACTGATGAAGCCATCGGGACGCACAACGAGTCCTTCATCCGTCGCCTTGTGACGCAAGATGCGCGAGAGCAGACGAGACAGTTCAGTGCGCTGCTTGCTGCTCATCTTGCCTCTTGTTGGCGATTGACTCGCGCTTCGCTTTGGGCTGTCAGCAGTCGGCACATCGGCTAGCTTGTCTTTTTGCTCGACGGTCGTCTCATTCTTGCCGTCCACTTGGGTCACTTGAGCTTCTGCCTTGTCGTTGGGCTGTATTTCTGCTTGCACTGGTGCAAGAGAGACGGCCTTTCTCGACTGCTTGCCTACTGGCAATGTCAACTTGACTGTTTGTGCAGCCTTGTTTGAAATGCCCGTCGATGGCGCGACCGGGGTCTCCTCTTCAGCTGCCACCGGGCTGGGGTTTGTGTTTGCCTCCTCTATCTTTTGTTCGCTGTCAAGTGGGAAATCATCGTCATCCTTGGGGACATGTTTAGCGCTTGGCAGGGTCAGCTCAAGCTTTCTGTCGCTGGCGGCAAAGACACCCGCTGACGGTGTGATGGGCTCTTCGATCGCATCCAGATCTTTGCTCTTGTTTGTCGTGGCCGCTTGGGCAGCCGTCTCGGCATCTAATGGAAAATCGTCTTCCTCTGCCGGAACGTGTTTGGCACTCGGTAGAGTGAGCTCGACCGGCTTGGTCGGATCTGCAGTAACGCCTGCAGAAGGTGTCACGGGTACTTCAACAGCGGGCTCAGTCGGCTGGGGTTGAGCAGCCGTCTCGGCGTCTAGTGGAAAATCGTCTTCATCTGCCGGAACGTGCTTAGCACTCGGTAGAGTGAGTTCGATTGGCTGGGTCGGGTCGGCCGTGACGCCTGCAGAAGGTGTCAGGGGAACTGGATCAGCGGAATCAGCAGGGACGATGATGGCGGACTGTTGATCTACTGCGGTTTCGGCATCGAGTGGGAAAGGCTCATCGTCACCCTCTTCAGACGCTACCTCCGCTCCTTCATTCTTTGGATTCTGTGCCGCATCTGCATCCGCTTGACTTGTCGCATCGTTCGCACTCTCAGATGTTGTTTCGCGCTCAGTAGACTTCGTCGCTGCCGTGCCATGCGTCATTGGCGCACGCGATGGACTTGAGACAGCCCTCAGCTTTGGCGCCTCAAAGCCTGTCGCTGCACTTTTCTCACCTGATGAAGAGACACCACGTGACCCAGGGGCCGGCCGGCCTACTGACGCTGAGACAGCACGCAAACCCTGTCGTCGTCGCTGAATTTCATTCAATAACGTGTCTTCGCCTGCCCCGTTGGCCGCCCCACCTGGCGCAGCCGCTTGTTTATGGCCATTGGGCACAATCTTGCGGAGTTTCTTTTCTCTGATTTGTGCCATCCAGTCGTTGAGTGTCAAGTCTTCAGCGGCTGCTGTCGGCGCGCCTGTAGGCTGTTTGTCCGTCGCGTTGGTCTTTTGCATGCTGATCTGGTGGAGTCTGAGCCAAGGACTGACTCTTGAAGGAACCAAAAATAGAGCAGGGAATCAGCGATGCACCTGAGTGTGTCAAGGTGAGTGTCCGAGCGTTTGCAGCCGCAGCGGCAGAAACAGGAAGCGGCTCACGGAAGCTATGAACTTGGTTGCTGTGTTGTTTGGTTGCAGTTTAGTCTCAGGTGGGGTCATTCGCAAGCAATCACTGCGCGTGTTTTGAATGTCGCGTGAGAGAAAGAGCCCAGCAATGCAACGACCACTTGCTTGTGACCTGACTTCTGCCAAGGTTGTTGGCTCGCTGCTATCATTGACCATGCTACTCAGACAAAGACTGGTAGCAGGTCAAGCTCGACTGAGCAGGCTCATGTGTTTAGTTCAAAGCGTGTCAGCCCGTACTGATTGGCCTAG
This sequence comes from Protomyces inundatus, assembly GCA_003717165.1. Taxonomy (NCBI): domain Eukaryota; kingdom Fungi; phylum Ascomycota; class Taphrinomycetes; order Taphrinales; family Protomycetaceae; genus Protomyces; species Protomyces inundatus. The sequence goes on along the minus strand of QXDR01000207.1, from coordinate 83,775 downwards.
CCGTCATACGTATACGCGTGCAGAGAGCTATTCCTCAAACCTTTCAAAATAATGGCGAGTCCATCTTTGAACAGGGTTGTCAGGGACTCAAAGCTCTTGACGAGACAGGATGGCAGTATGCATTGGCATGAAAGTCTGTGCCGATACACACACCCCAAAACTATTCCCAATCCATCAACCACCTGCCTCTTGCCGATGAACTTCGGGCATGCCCCTAAAGAGACTCATCTCTGCGGCGATTGATCTGCAAAGCAAGTCGCCTTGGATATGTCAGACCTCCCATGTATGAGAAAAGCCGCACAGATGAGACTGGCTTCGGAATGGCCAAGTCATGGACTAACATCGCGGAGTCTTGGTGCCTCCAGCGGCTTCGCACTCCCTCAATGAGTCCTATCAGAGATCCGAGAAGGGCACGAACAACTCCTTGAACAGGGTCCAGCTGATTCTTGCCGTTCGAATCCTCGATGTGCGTGCTGAACAGTCCTTCTCAAGCTGTGAATTGGTTTCTTAGCCCGGACCAAGTCTCAGCTCGGACATTGTAGATGACCTTGACCGTCTGCTCTTGTAGTATACGATCATATGACACCTTGTGGCCTGCCTCATATTTGTCCCGTTACCATCTTCTGCAAATCCTGGCCGACCACGAAAATCGCCAAGTATCGACGCCATCACACTTCGAGCAACAAGAAACGGAAAGCGACCCTCGAAGGAATACCCAGAAGGCCTGCATGCGCATGTGCTAGCTTCTGAACTCGCCTGTATCTAGCACCATTCTTGGGCCCTTCGACCACCAAATCAATCCGATACAGTCTAGATAGCAACACCGACATGCCAGCAACTGCTCGCGTAAAAGCCAATGCGGCCAAGCGCATCTCCGACACACCTTATAAGCGCGAATCCAAGTCTATCAAAGGGGATAAGCAAGCGGTATGGTGCCCTCTTTCTTATACGCCTCGAAAACAAGTTTTTTTTACTGACCTATTCCTTGCTCTAGCTCGACGATCAAGTCGCCCTGCAACAAGCCGTCGCTCAGCAAGACAAGCCCGGCTATACAAAAATCCTGATCGACTGGGCCAAGCATCTCTTTTACCGGCCCAGCGATCGCGGTACGCTCAGCCAACTTGAAGACGGCACCCTGCACAAACCGGACGGCGCGCCAAGTAACAGTCTCGGCATCGGCGCCGGCCCACGTCGTCCGCCTGGTCGAGCAGCGTCCGGCAGTATACCAGCGCAACGCACCGTCTCATTGACGCAAAACGATCTCCAGCCGCATTACCTCGGCAAAACACCCGTCTCCCTTAAAGATCAGCGTGCCAAAGCGGCGCGTGAGCAAAGTCTGCGCGAGACGGAACCCGAGCCACCGCGGTATCAAGTAGCTCGGTTCAATTCGGGTCAGTTTAAGATTCCACAGCTGCCGTCGCCCATGCCGGATCGTACAAGGACTGGTCCTGGCATGCAGCAACAGGAGACCTTGCATGTGTCTGGCCTTCATCTGAGCCATGCTCCACAGCAGCAGGAGGCACAGGAGTCACACCCCTGGAGCAGTCAGGACACTGCTCGACCCCGAAATCCGACCACATCAACAGCCACGACGCTCGATCCGACACGCTGGAACTTTGGTTCTGCCAATGGCATCATGGCTGCCTGTCGTCAAATGAGCAACCTGCAGCAACGTCAAGAACTACAAGCTACCTTTTCTCATGCAGCATCGGACAATGCGCAGTTCTTGTCAAGACGGCACCGGCGCAGCTTCTCCCAGAGTGGCAGTGTCATTATGAAGGACTCTTCGGCAGAGAATCCGCAATGGCATGGCGAGCTCTCCTTTTCGCAAGAGACAGAGGTCGACTTTCCAGCTCAAGCGACCCTCTCTGTTGAAGAACGCGAGGCACACGCGGCAGCAGCACAACGAAGCAATAATCGCTACTGGGCTGCAACACAACCTCTGCCACAATCCACAGCACCAAGCGGTTCTGGACGCATGCAAGACGACCAACAAGACCTTCAGCAAATTTTGAATGATGCAACTGAATCGCCCAACAACACCCGACGCCGTCGCCAGTCGCGCCGTCCTTCGCGTCGTGTCTCACGGCAGGCACGGTCCAGTTCGCGTCATTCACCTGAAGACGCTCATCGCAAGCCGATGCCAAATGGGATTCCCTCGCGCGCGCCTTCCGTGCAGCCCCGTGCCAGTCGCGCAGGCACACCCAAGAGTGTCGCCAGCACAACGCGCGGTCCTCCGCGGTCTCGTGGACACAGCACCGTGCCTGCGCCTTCGCTACAACTCGTTCGACCTTCGATGATTGATTCACAAGTCCAAACGGAGACTGCCGATCTCGACCTGCTTGACCCCATCTTCCGAATTCCGACGCCGCCGACGTTGACGAAAGAACGACGCAAGCGTGCCGGTTGCTTTTCAGCACTGGATGAGGATATGGAGGATCGGTTTGGACCGTATACGGATGTCCCTGCCAAACGTCCTAAACTGACACAAGACGAGGCGGCAGAACTCTTGTTGGAGCGACCGAAAGTGCCGTTGCTGCGCGAAGAGGAAGATGTCGTGCAATTGAGGTTACAGCAGCAGCGTGAAGCGGAGCGCGAGCGAGAGCAGGCAAGTCAAAAGCCGGCACAGGCGGTGAATGGGTTCAACCAAGCTGCCGAAAAGCCAGCGGCGACATCGATGCCTTCTTTTGCCTTTGGCCAATCAGCCGACAAGCCGGCCACCTCGGCAACGCAGGGTAGCAAGCCGGTCTTCGGCTCGAGTAAGGCGTTTGGCGACAATGCTTCTGCGCCTGCCGCATCCAGCGCGGCGCCGTCATTTGCATTCAAGGTGCCTGAGAAACCATCAGCCAAGCCAGCAGAATCACAAGAGAAGACGACAACAGCCATGCCCAACTTCAATTTCAGTCCCATCAAGCCGGCAGACAGCACGCCTGCACCCCTGGCGCCTGATTTTTCCTTCAAGGCACCGAGTACAAAGGCTTCGGCTGAAAAGACCGAGGCTGCTCCGGCAAGCATGTTCAACTTTGGTGGTGCGGCGCCGGCGCCGCCTGCAGCAGGTACCAGTAGCACGCCGTCATTTAGTTTTGGCACTACGACGACAAGCAAGCCTGATGCTTCATCTGCCCAGCCATCTGGCAAACCTGGCTTCTCCTTTGGTGGTCTCGGCAACAAGCCAGCGTCCGAGTCGACTGAAGCGTTGAAGGACAGCAACAGTGCGCCGAAGCCTGGTCCTACGTTCAGTTTCGGTAAAACAGGTGCAAGTTCTCAACCTGCTTCAGGCACAGCGCCTACATTTACCTTTGGCGGCGCAGCAAAACCTGCTGCAGCTGCATCACCTAGCTTTAGCTTTGGCAGCTCTGCAACGCAACAGCCTGCTGCCACGAACGGCACAACAAAGGAGTCGGCTGATACTGTCAAGACCGACAAGCCTGCAACCACAGGCTTCAACTTTGGTGCGCCAGCGGCGCCTCCAGCGGCCACCGCGGCTCCTGCCTTTTCTTTTGGCGCGTCAGCCAAGGCGCCTGCCGCATTGACCGAGCCATCGGCCGGGTCAGCTCCTGGCGTATTCAGTATCGCGTCCATCACTGAGCCAACTACAAAGACAGCCGACAAGCCCGCGAATGTGTTTGGCGCACCAACGCAAGCGACGGTTCCTAATACATCCATGTTTGGCAATACGACGACACAGCCCACCACAGGCTTCAGTTTTGGCACCGCACAGCCGGCCGCATCGACGAAGGCGCCAGCATTTGGCAGTGAGATGAAGCAGGACACCAGCGCAGCGACGGCGACCTCGCGTCCCGACACGGCTGCAACCACACGCGACAGTACACCTGGCTTTTCGTTTGGCGCGCCGACAGATGCCGCGGCCAAACCGGCAACAGGAGCGTTTGGTCAACAGGCGCCGGGAAGCAGCGGCTCGCTATTTGGTAACACTGCCACGCAGCCGGAAACAACGACCACGCAGTCTGGTGCTTTCGGCGGCTCATCGGCTATCAATGCCTTTGGCAGTACGACGGCAGCGACGGGGCCACCCAAGTCCATCTTTGGAGGCGGTTCCGCTGCGCCTGCCTTTGGTGCACAGCCAGCTTCCGAGTCGTCGAAGCCTGTCTTTGGCGCTTCGAATGCGACCAATGCGTTTGGCAGCACACAGTCGACAACAGAGCCAGGTAAACTCGCCTTTGGTGGCTTTGCCAGTACACAGCCTGCTACAAGCGGGTTCTCATTTGGTGGCGCGCCGCAGCAGCAGCCGTCGCAGACAAACACAGCACCTGGCAGCAGTCAGAGCAATACTGCCTTCAATTTTGGACAGACGAATGCCGCTGCTGCGACAACTGCACCTGCCGCGACGACCGCGCCCACCTTCCAATTTGGCGCAAGCAATCCTACACAGACTACGGCGCCGACGAGTGGCTTCACGTTTGGCAGCAACGCAACGCAATCAAGTCAGCCACAGCAACAGCCAGCAGCGGCGCCCTTCGCGTTCGGCCAATCTCAACCGGCGGCGGCGGCACCTGCCATGGTCTTTGGCGGTTCTTCACAAGGGTTCGGCGCAGTGGGTGGTACCAGTACGGCGCCTGGCTCTGGCTTCCCCTCGGCGGCCGCCTCGCCCGTCTTGACGGCCCCGAATTCACCAAATCCGTTCGCGTTTAATATGGGTGCCGCGGGCACTGCACCAGCTGGTGCAAATGGTAGAAAGATTGCACAGCCGCGTACACGACGCAAGAAGTGAGGATTGGCAGTCAGCGGAAGTCAGGATGTGTAGCTTGTATCTTTAGGCACAGAAAATCTAGCATGTAATGAGGATCGTGATCAGAGATGTGCCTGTCTCACTGAAGATGCGATAGAGATGCGTTGACTGGGTTCAAACGACAAAACTCAACAACGACCATCGCATTACACAAATCATAGCCCGAGATGAGCAGACCGGCGCAACAAGACAGGGCCCTACCCACAAGCTCTCGCAACCTCCGCGCCTGCCTTCTCTGCGCCATCCTCTTGACTGAACGGCAATTCTCCAACGACGGCTGTCCGAATTGCGAGTCTATTCTACGCACCACCGAGCGCCCTTCAGCAACAACCAGCGCCTATCACGAAGGCCGAATCGCCATGATGCAACCAAGCACAAGCTGGGTGGCGCGATGGACTCGGGTGGACAAGTTTGTGGCGGGTTTGTATGCCGCCAAGGTGCAAGGCGTACTAAATGACGATATCATTGACGAGCTCGAGTCGATGGGGATCAAATACAGGCCGCGGGACGGCAGTCAGGTGGACTGAGCGGAATATATCGCATCGATGAGGATGCGTAAACGAGCAGGTGAAGCAAGTGGCTTGCAGAATACTGTTAAAATTCACCTACATGTGTTTGTATGATATGTCATGAGACGGCCATCGGGAGACCTGCCCAATGCCGTTTGTACCAAAAAAATCGCGTCTTCAATGACGTCCCCAGAGATAGGCGACGCATCCATTGAATTGTCGTCTTTGCTCAGCCGCCGCTTCGCCTTTTTGCATGTCGGCCGCTTGGCCTGTGTACATCCATCGCATGACTTGGCCAAAGAGTTGCGGATGCGGAAACTCCAGGTCGAGCAAATCCCCTTTCGCCACGAGACCAGAGAGGAGCAGACGGCCGAGAAGCGGCGCACGCATGAGCGCGACTTCAGCATGGAGTGGGAAAATAGCCGAATTGGGTTCGCGACGCGCATGATGCGGTCGTTGCGTGCTCGCACGGGGCGTCAGTGATGATCGCCGTTGCCGCACAGGTTCTTCATCGTCAGCCTCATGACTGCTGGTGCTCTTGCAAGAGCCATCATCGCTGCCTGTTTCATCCGCTTGAGTCAAGTCAAAGTGAAGTTCGCGCGTGCGGCCGGGCTGATTGTGCGAGGCGACGCGTGCGCAGATCCGACCGACTTGACTGTCTTGTCCGAACGGCACCGCTTTAATGTAGCAACTTGCGCCGCGCTTCTCATTGAGCATGTGTCGAGCGACGCCGAGAAAGTGACGGTGAAGGTACGTCACAGGCATGGCTGCCAGCTCGCCAAGGGACTCGTGCGCTGGTGTCAAGGCTGCTGTGGTTTCTGATGCAGCCTCGGCGGACCTTGCACGCATCTGTCGCTTGAAACGCTGTCCGGCCTCTTCCGGTGCAAATGTCACCGACTTGACGTCCATGCTGGGCAGATCCATATCAGGCGGTGTCGCATCTGTAGCCGAGTCAAACGAGCGCTTTGTCGAACGGGCACTCGAAGAGAGCGTCTCGGAAGGCGAGCCCGGCGGTGGCGTCGAAGGTGCTGAAGTGATGGCGGAAGCCTCGACCGCTTCTTCTTGTGACATCTTGCGGGCTGGCTCAATGAAAGTCGAAGCCCCCTTCTGTAACGGATCTTGCATCTCCTGCTCGCGCTGTTGTCGTTGCTGTTTAAACATGTCCGGGGTCATGGGCGTAATGGGCGCCTCGCCGAATCCCGTAAATCCAGCAAACAAGGCACTCTTGGGCGCCCGGTGTGCCATGGGCGAGTGTTGGAACCCGGTCGGCGGCGGTGTCGACAACGACGCTTGCAATCGAGCGACATTGTCGCTGAGTGTCAACGCTTTCGGGAGACTTCCCTTTGAACTGTTTCGACGAGCATTCATGGATGGAATGAAATGAATTTTCTCAATTAGGTGGGGTGTTTTCTGTGATCTGCGGATGACGGTCTTTCTATCCTTGCTTCAAGCTCCGTACGTCCAGCGTTCGTCGTCGTCAAGGATGAGGAGTGTAGCAGATGAGCAGATGTGTGATGGAGTCAGAAGGGAGGAAGTGGAGCAATTGAGCTAGAAGAGTACTCTAGCCTTGCAGCAAGGCTAGCTGGATGGTCATGCGCATGGCAAAGAGCCAGAAGCTTGGTGCGCGCGCGTGTCCGTTGCGAACCTGCGGCTCTTTGGTTCTTGTCTCTGAAGAGGTTTCCGAATTGGTGCATGAACAAAGAACCTCGCGCAAGAGAATAAGACCTGGGCCTTTGTGTCGAGCTTCCAGGGTGCGCGCGCCAGGGCACAAAGGCAAAGAAAGGAAAACGCCCTCGCTCCAAAATGTCAATTCATCCGCAGGTCGACCGCAGCGAGCAAGCGATCAGTCTTGCGCCGGGGGAGCCGCACTTTTGGATCTTCGAATTCAGAGAGTCTTCGTATGCGTGAGGCCGCTTCAGCTGGTGACACTGTAATTGCGCGCGTATCTCTCACGGGGCCTAGACTCTAGATCGTGTCATCTCGCGTAGCTTCCTGCTTGCTTGCTCTTCGTCGTCGTCGCTTCGTCGTCGTCGCTTCGTCGAGTCTTCGACAGCCCAGCTGCAGCCGCCCCCCTATAGCTAGGCCTTTGACTTGACTTGTTCACACTGCACAAATTGGGCATTCACTAGCAAGCACGTGACACTTTCAATCCGCGACCTTTAGCGAGGCATGCGCATGCGGAGACCAGCGAGACGGCCGCGGATTGCAGAAGGAGCAGCACACCGGTGACTAACGCTGTTGACGATATCGACAACGTCTCGAGCTCGCATGCAAGTGGTCAGTACTAGTGGCCACACAGACTCACACTGCGATCTTGCGAGACGGCGATCGGACGTCAATGCGGCTGCATGCAATTTGTCAAGTGTCAAGCTCGGCCAGGTGGTCGAGAAGATCCTTTGTGCACAATACTCGTGCGGCTCGATGAACCATTGCCAACTTGCGAACTTGCCAAATTGCCATGCCGACCAGCTGCAGTGATTCACTGAAGCCATGGCCATTATTCGTATGCTCTATATTGTAGTAGGTGCAGCATTGTGCAGCGTCCTGTAGCTAGAGCTGCCATTTCGCAAAGAAGAGCACTGCCATGGCCAAGCGCACAACTCCGACCTTTGCGGACGTAACCTAGCCACCTGCCAGGCACTTGACCCCAGGGGCAGGTTGCTGTAGTTCGTTCGTGCGTGCGCATGCGACCGGGTAGACATGATCCAATGCCTGAGCAGCGGGCGCCGGCCTCGGGTACTGCCGCAGTGGGCGAGTAGCCAAATAGAGACTTTCAATTACAATAGGTATAGGTGCGTGCTCGTCTCGCAGTTGCAATGACGTGAAGCTCTAGCAACCTTGGCAATTGCAACACGGTATTGCAATTTGCAAGTCGGAAGTCAAGGTTGTTGTTGGGAATCGGGCAACTCTGCCGAGTGTGCCGCTTCCCTTGGTATCTCTCACGTGCACGTCCGCGAGCCCCAACGCCCGCACCTTTTGCTCCAGCACAACATTCAACACGTGTTTGTAGCCCCAGTTAGTGTTTCTAGTCTTTGCAACGGGGACCTTCTGTCCCCATCCGATACAAGTCGTCTGGTACTACCAAGTCCTGTGTGTGACATCGTCTATACCTAAGAACACCCTAGGACTCCCTACGCAATCTGACAGTTGTCGTCGTCAACTTGTCGATATCGACATGTCGCGCCAGGTTGATGAATCCGGCACTACGCGGTCGAGATCCGGGTCAACCTGGATTGCGGCCCAATTTGCGGGTTCCAAAAGCTTGGACAAAGCGCTCAAGCGCGACTCGTTATAAAATAATCAGATTCAGACATTGACAGACATTCATGCCGAATGCACAGCTGCAGACTGCGACCGCCGACCACCATGCATCATGACTCGTGCCTCTGATTCGTGTCTGCTGATGCCAAGCGTTCGGCATCGGTCGGTCAACGCTGTGGGCTCTGTGACGGCCGCCAAATTCAAAGACCCAAGCTTAAGTGGTTGGGCGCTAGCGGTACCGGTCTTCAGGTTGACGTGCTGCAACTCCGAATCGGCACTTGCCGACCAACACGCTCAAGTCACTCGTCATTGTCGTCAAGTCCCAGGCTTGGTGATCACATCTAGATCTGCAGCTGCAGCAGCCCGCGATCGATGTTGCAAATCGTACGAAGTCGAACGTGTCCTAGACTTCCCGTCTGGCCATCCTTTGCGACCATCTTTGCTCACGTTCACAGAAAAACTGTCTTACACGCTACACACAATCGTTCTTGATTGCTGACACTGACTGACGATTCAGCTGAGCAGCATACTCAATGCCCAAGCTTGTTAACCCAGCTGCAGCTCATACAGTGCCCGCAGCGCTAGCTGACCATCGCCGTCAACACAACTGGCTTCCAGTTATGATGTCTCGATGCTGTATCACGACACATACTGGCTCATTATCTCACGTTGCTTGCTCAAGATATAGCTGAATTACGATCCATGTCAACTCAAGACACGCCAGCTTGATCAGCGGTAGAAATTGAACAGGTATCCCGCGCTCTTCTAGGATTATGGCAACGGCTGATTATGATTGCTGCAAATAAGTTTGTGGCTGGGAATGTGTACCATCACGTTGCTCGCTCTGTAGTAACAGGCCGCAGATCAGTCGCAAAGGCAACGTAGAATAGAAGTGGGTATTGATACGGATGTATGACTGGCTACAGACGAATCTGGCCTAGCTGTAAAGGATTTGCTTTCAACGTGGCGACTTGCCGCGATCGACGCACACGATACTGTCATCTTCTTGGAGGACATCATAGCCATTTCTGCGGCAAGCTGTTCGATGCAATGCCTGGGATCGGGCTCACCTTGAGGCTGACTCGCACACAATGTGTGATATCAGACTTTGCGCAGATACCGCACTCACTCTGATCGTACGCAAGCATGAGGTAGACTTTTGATCCCTGGGAACCTGCATCAGGACAAGCGTAAAGATGGTAGGCCTCTGGGTTATACAGTGTGTTGTGGTAGCTGAGAAAAGACATTTGTGGCCGCATGCGGCTCAAGTTCACGCTCCACTCAACGTCGTCGGTTGTCTCGTCCCGAACGATATAGATCATCCGTTGGGCCAAAAAATCTTGCATGACTCGCTGAGGGCTAACTTTGCCTTGGTCAAAAATAGGAAGCGAGAGATGCGTTTGCTTGTCAAGATAGAACGGTCCTCCCACGTTCCACTGTGAATTGCTTCCATGCTGTGTCCTGATTAGAGCTGCAATGAACTCGACGAGACGACCAGTTTGCCACCAATGGGTTTCACTGGCCGATTGTGGAAGCGTTGCCATTCTGGCTTCGCTTGCTCAGCGTCGCCAAGCCAAAGAGATAAGGAGAAGTAGGAACTCCCTTGGGCAGCACCTGCAACGACAGAACGTGCATCGAATGCGAGTCGAAGCAGCACCCAGGAGGTCAAGCTCAAACTAAGATAAAATTGCGTTGCAAAGGACAATGATCGCATCGCGATTCTTGAATGCTGGCGGGAGTGGTCCACGGGTGTTGTCAGCTGCAGGATGAATCTTGCAGAGTTGATCTGGGTGGGTGGCCGCGCACTTATATATAGGCCCAGGCTCGCCTCTCGGGATGAGCGAAGCCGTGTTTGTCTGGGGGTGATTCTATGTTGCAATTGCATGATAAACACAGTCCGAACTTGACTTGGCATTCTCCAAGCGCGTGACACCCGATCACGAGCTCTCGATGAAGGTCCTGCTGGAGGTGACTCCTGAATCCGCCTCGAAAAGGTTTTCAGATGAACGACGACTTCAAACGCGCGATGACTGCAATTTGAAAAAAAAAATTGTTCACGGAGTGTCCAGGTGCGCGAACGACTGCCAAGATGCAAACAATCCTCCAGGACGATTCTTGTAGCTACCCTTGTCAATCTCGGGCGTCGGTGTTCCTGTATTTCATACAGATGGGTGAATGAAGGGTCTTGTCTGGCGATCGCAACAATGGTCACCTTTGTGGTCAGGGGTCGGTATTTAGACATTTGTAAGCAAAGCGGAAGCCATGGGAAGTAGCTAGAGCCACATGGCTACCTTTAGGGCCAACAAACAACCCTGGATGAGGGCAAATAGACACTCTTGGATGATGTTGGCCGGAAGTCGATATTGTCAATCGAACCGACTGCAGCTGCAGCTGTCAACACAGACATCTGCATCTGCATACTTCATACTACCTATGCCGAGCCCCGTACCTGAAAAAGCTCTTTGGAGAACGGCTCTCAGTCATCAAAGCACAGGATTCATTGAGTAACGTGGGCAAGTCTGCCTTGTTATGCGATTTTCTAACTCTGTCTGGACATGGTCAATTGCAAATGGACACATCGCAGCGATCAATGCCACTAATAGCACCAGTCTCCTTCAGCTACTCACATCAACGCCAAACTAGAGGTAGATTTTCGACGTTGTCAATGCGACTAACAATTAGCCTGACTCGAAAGCAATCGCCGATAGGAGAGTGGGGACAGGAAGGGCACTCGATCGGATTGTAGGCTAGCTTGAGGTAGACGTTATCATTGTTGCCATCTGGACAGGCGTAAAGATGGTACGCATGGGAATCTTTCAGTCGGAAATTGTTGTGGTAGGTGAAGAACTCAGTCGGATGAGGTCCGGGGGTCATGTTGATGCTCCAGTCGACGTTGTCTGGACCGCCGCTTGTGGCCTCGTAGGATAATTGGTCAGCCAAATCGTCTTGAAGGACACGCTGAGGGATCATCAGGTTGCTCCAACCACGAGTGGCAAGCGACAGGAATTGTCGGGCAAATTCCTCTGGGGGAGTAGGTAAAGTGAATAGATAGAACGGCACAGCAGAATTCCAATCCTCGTGAGTGCCATCGTCCCTCTGCACCAGAGGTTTGATACTTGCGTCTTTCGTAGCAACTAGCTTACCCCTGGAAGGGATCACCTGCTTGCCGTGAAAATCGCCCCATCGCGGATTGGGTCGATCTCGCGGGTCGAGCCAGAGAGACAACGAGAAAAACTGACTCTCCTGAGCAGATGTGACAATGAGAAATGCCTTGAATGTGGAAACAAAAAGCAACCAGGAGCTCAAATTGAGATTCAAGGTCAAGTGCATTGCGGTCATCTAGTTGTATGATAGAGGCTGCTTGCAGTTGTAGGTAGCTAGAGGTGGCGAGCTCCGCTGACCAAAGGGCGGTTCGTCGCCTTTTGTAACCACCCTGATGCTTGAACTTCTCGGCAAAGAGACTTTGTATTTGTCTTGCCAAGCCTGATGTCGCATCACAGCCTTCGCTCGGGAACTCCGAGTGGTTCCGACTCCCTAGATACTGCGCGCGGCAGCTGACTCCTGTATCCTCCTCAATAGGGTTTTCAGATGGAACACGGCATAATGCCCAGGTGCGAAACTCACGGCAGACGACCATACTTCTCAAAGTAGCCTTCGAATTTCAATTGGAGATGTCGATGCCTCGCTAGGAATGTCAGACTTGATTGTATCAGATCTCTCGAGGTCGCCAAACGATGCGCAAAACTACAATTGCAGCATTTGTAATTGTTCCGACGTATCAGCTGCAGCAGCTGCAGCTGACTCACAAACACACGTGGATCTTTGGAGAAGACTCAACAAACACTGCGGCTGAGGATCGACAAGTTGAATGCTCGATGAATTGATTGTCTTTCACAAGCAGCCTGCTACTGCTGGCCCGAGTTTCGTCCTCCACTTGGTCACCAGCTGCAGAAAGATGCGCCCAGTCGTGGCAATCCCAATCATTACAAATGAACGTAAGCAGAGGAACACGTTAAGATATTATGCAGTCCAGCCGAAGATTCGGAAGCTTCAGTATGTCAACCTCCTTAGAAACTATGACAGAATGCTAAGTGAAGGCGTGCCTTGACTCAAAGCCATTCTGCGGGCAAGTTCTTCTTCTCCACGTTAATCTTGTCGGCCTTGAGCCGAATGCGGATACAATCCTTGAGATCATCCATACTGCAAGTGAGGCATTCTTTACCGTCAACAGTGATCCTAAGCAAGATGCGCTGATTCGACGAATTGGGCACATGACAAGCATAGAGATGGTTCTTTGGTATCACGACGTCGCGATGAAAGAGAAACGTCTTGGCGTCCTTGAGCCAAACTGCATCCCAGTCGAGATGGTCGAGACCGAAATCTCCGTTTTTGTAAATCATCGGCTTCGTCAGTGCCCCTGCCATGATTCGCTGTGGGACGACTTTGCCCGCATTGTCAATGCAGGGGAGGGACAGATGGACGGACGCAACGTCCCTGTCATGCCGTGGCCAAATTCCATCATACCAGAGATAATAAGGCACAATTTGCGATGGCCACGATTGTGTTTGACCGTTCTGTGATTTGACTCGGGCAAGTGATTCTGAGCTGTCGGCAGTGCACGCGGCTGCGACTAGTTGGCTGTCGAGAGGCACAACAAGCGCGCCGTGAAAGTCCTTCCACTCTGGTTTCGACCGATCATTCTTGTCGACGTGGATAGACATGCTGAAAAAGATGTCTTCTTGCGACACAGTGGTAGCGGCACTTGTTTGCATTATAAGGATTGGCAGTAGCCAGCTGCAGTGGCCCAACCACAGACACATTCGGTAGACATATGCGCAACGAGACATTCAGCTCGATAGGGCAGATACAGTCAAGGATGAAGAAGATTCGTCAATCATTCTGACAGCAGATACTGAGCTTTCAGACCTCCTGACTCGCGAGATTCGGGAAGCCCCATGTTTGTGGTTTGTGGTCTGGGTGCGGTTGAGGTCGTATCTGCCGTCGCTCCTGAGTCAAGCATTTTCAGATGGTTCTGTAAGCCATTGTCGCCCATCATCCAGGCCTGGCTACCAGATGCTGCGACGCAACACAAATACAACACCACTTTCTCCCAACATCTAAGCTGAAACACGGGTGACAGCCGGTCGTGTCTCCATTAGAAAGCCTCTTGAATGCTTTATCATCATGCAGGACGCCGCCGATTCTCGATCGCAACGACGACCAAAGCGCGCCGACATGGCTACTGCGCTCGCACACTGCTGCAACACGCCTCAGCTTGTCGTTTACTTTGAGCAATGGGGCATCTATGCTCGAGACTATCCGCCTGCCAAGTTGCCTATCAATGTCATTGACGAGATTGCTTATGCCTTTGGAGGCGTCAAGGACACGTATCCCGAGGACGTCACGCTGCACAATAGTCTCTTGACGGATACCTATGCAGACATTGAAAAGCACTTTTCAAACAATACAGGCATTCACGCCGGCAAAGATGCTGATCTGCCTTACCATGGCAACTTTGGTGAGTTTCTCAAGATGAAGCAACTCGGCAACAAGTTTCAATTCACGCTGAGTCTTGGCGGATGGACTGGGTCTGGCAACTTTTCAGCAGTCCTTGCCGACGACACGAAGCGTCTCGATCTGATTGAGCGTATCGATTCGACGATGGACTTTTACAACGACTTGATGACGGGCATTGGTATCGATTGGGAGTACCCTTCAAACAGCCAGGACATCAACTGGGGCGCACCAGGCAATACCCATTCTGCAAGGGACAAAGAGCACCTGGCTTGCTTTCTGCGCGAGCTCCGTCACAAGCTCGGCCCAGACAAGCAAATCAGCGTCGCCATCACCAACAATCTCGAGCGCATGCAAGCTCTCCCCTTTCACGCACTTGCAACGTATGTGGATCAAGTCCAACTCATGAGCTATGATTTCGCCTCGTCTGCCTTTGGCGATCAGATCACTGCTCACGCTACAAACCTCTACAAGAGCAAGCGTGACCCGGCAATGACGCCCTTTTCAGCAGATGAGGGCGTTCAAGCGCTTCTCCAGCATGGCATCCAACCTCATCAGATCTTGATCGGTGTACCCCTCTACTCACGCGGCTTTGCCAACACCGATGGTCTCGGCAAACCATGCTCGGGTGTCACGACAGACAAGTCTTGGGAAGCCGGCGTGCTCGATTACAAGGCGATTCCGCCACACCCTTCGTTTATCGAAGCGTTTGATGAAGAAGTTGTTGCGGCGTATGCGTACAGTGCCGAGAAGCGCGAGTTGCTGAGCTATGATTCGCCCGAAAGTGTCAAGCACAAGGCGCAGTATGTGCTTGACAAGAAGCTTGGTGGCATTATTGTTTGGGCAGCGAGTAGTGATGCGGTAGGTGCTGAACGGAGCTTGTTGAAGACGATTCGGCGAACTTTTGATGCGGCACAGTAGCGCGAAGGGCTCTTACTGACGGACAATCTTGATTTTGTTGTCCTTTTGAAACTTGTTGAATTGGTCTTCGGTCGTTTTGTACTGCTTGAGGAGTGTCTCCATAACATTGGCGAGACCTTCTTTGTTGGTTTTCAGTGTAGGCAGGACCTCTTGGACCGTTTGCTTGGCCAGCGTTCCATTGATCATGCGATAACATGTCCGCGACCCTGGCAGCGGCTCCAACGTCTGAATCACAAGCCTCAAATCAGCCATGTACGCTGAAATAGTCGTTGACTTACGTGTGTTCGTCCGATTCCGTCTCGAGGTCGCCAATTTTGGCGGCAATATTTTGCAGGGTGTTTTTGTAGTTGTTGTATTGGACCTGGAGGTCTTGCTGAGCGGTGGCCATGCTATGAATCGTCTAGCTACTTTGATTGATACTCTGGTTGATACTTGTCTTCTTCGTTCTTGTTGCGTTGTTGCTTTTGACGCGACAAAGACCATCTAGGAAGGCAAGTATCCATCACCTTCACACGCGCTACTCAGCTGGACAAGATACCTAAAGAGCTAGTCAGCTAGCCTCGTAGGCACATGGCACTACCCGCGCATCTCGCCGAGACATTCACACCGGCCGAGATTGCCTTTATGGCCGAGCAAGAACTGATTGAAATTGTTCCCAGGCAACAACTCGACCCATTGCCTCTCCTCGGCGGCGCTTTGCCGCGCATGCGACCACCGCAACGGTCACGCGTGCCTCTCTGGCTGGCGTTATTGTTGAAGAGGCAAAGGAGGGCGACGGTGGTGACGCCGGATTGGTTGACAACTGAATGGCTCCAGGCGCGACTCGATGAAGAAGTCACGCTCGATGCAGAAGGTCAGCCGTCGGGGTTTTCTAAGCTTCCGCTGCGATGGCTGGAAATGTCAGACCTGATCTTGGATGTCGCTGAAGATGATGTACAGGATGCAAGTCTCGTGAAACGGCTCTTGCGCGATTTGCGCGAGGCGCGACAGGCGAAAGCGCGTGAAGGTCTTGATGTGCTCGAAGACCGTATCCTGCATCTCGACAATCTCGGACTTATGGAAATTAACGAGATTCGGCCGCTTTTTGCAAAGACGATGGACATGTTGCGGCAATTGACCGAGACGAAAGCAGAAGACGAGCAGCCGGACGACGATATCATGGCCGACGCCGGTGCACAAGACGATCAAGATTCAGACTGAGAGCAAGAAATGCATCAGTTCAAATGTCGCCTTTTTAAATGCTACAAGGATAGTAGATGTCGCACCTGCGCCCGGAACAAGCCCGTCATCCTGAGCAAGCTCTCTGTCGGCGGCTGTACCGGTTCATCGGCATGCGCCAACCGCAATGCCGCTTTCCGTTTTCGCCTGCGCAACTCTGCTTCCAACGGATCCAAATCATCGAGCCCTTCCTCGAGCGTCTCGGCACCTTCTTGGTCTTGTGGATCTGCCTCCGAGTCTTCCTCATACATGACTTCCTCGAGGTCATCTTGATCCAATCCAAAGTCAGCACCGGATAGGCTGCCGAGTGGGTAGCCATTGTCAGTTGCGCCACCTGTTTTTGCAGTCTGCGCAGCTTGGCTGGCCATCTTGCGCTGAAATCGCTCAAGGCGCCAAACCTTCATCTCTCTATTCCACGCCACAATTGCATCCAACTCTGCCAACGCCGCCTCGCGCTCGACCAGGTCAGTCTTACACGCTTCGTCAAACAAGGCATCCAGGTCCAGCTGTTGCGGCGCACCTTCGCGCAAGAATTGCAAAATTTGCTCAATCCAAGCCATCAAGTCTGCAAAGAGACCGTCGTCATGCTTATGCGCCTCATGCACGAACCGGAAGAAACTATTCTGATGCCGTGCCGTCAAGTCCAAAAAAGTCTGCACCAGTGCCGCTGACCCTTGCATCGTCGCCTCTTGCGCTTGCGCCGCTGCAACAGTGGCAATGGTATCATCTGCGAATCGAGAGAAATCCATGATGGAGTTGTGGATGCTTGCTGCTTTATAGACGCGTGCCAAGGGTTCATAAAAGATGGTGACGATATCCTTCATGAGGCTCGAAGTGGCGCCGTCAAAGAGTAACGCCATGAGTTGGTGCTTGTCGCGCGCACGCGTGTAGAGTTTGAGAAGCTGTAGAAAGTAGCCATAGAGCGATGCGTCATCGCGGTTATAAGCTGACTGACTCGGTCCCTCGCCGCTTTCGAGCGCCGTCGACCAAGCGACATTGGCAAGAAAGACTTTCGTGAGTTGGGCGCCGTTGAGCGCTGGCGCTACAGTCCTTTCAGTCGTGCGCATCAAGGCGACGATGAGATCCACTTCATCCTCTTCTGCAAGCGCACGTACGCGCGCCTGAACTGCTTCTTCAGCATGCACAAAGTTTGAAATCTTGTCACAGAGGGCAGCATCATTGATACGTGCTCGAATCTCGGCAATGGATTGCTCAATCTCCTTCAAGTCTTCAGTCAGTGTCTGTGAAAACATGCGCTGCAATAAGCTCGCGCGTCCAAAGGGTGTTGCGAGAAAAAGATCGAGCCCCGCGCGCACCATCATCATGGGATTCGAAAAGCGAATGATGTTTTTGAGCATGGCATAGGGAAAGAGGCCATGCAGCCGTTTGGCTTGCGTGAAGAATTCAGAGGCATTATCGTTGCTGACAAAAAGCTGATAGAGCGTCGAGGCGAGCTCGATACGACCCCACTCAATCACCTTGCGGTACTCGACTGGCAGTGCTTCGACTGAATCATATTCGCGAAAGGCTGCAAAGATGCGCGAGAGGCCATTGTCTTGAACGAGTTGTTGCTTAAAGGTATCCATATAGGTACTCAACTCTTGCGCCCGTTCCTTGGCCGCTTCCATGAATTGAACCTGATCCGCCTGCCGTTGTTCGTCCAGCGCTTGTCGTGTGTCAATATCGAGTTGCTCCGATTCTGTCAATGTCTTGATGGGTTCATCTGCCAGGAAATGACGCAGCGCCGTGCTCTTGGCAATCTGAGCATCTTTGACGAGTGCACGCAAGTAGGCACGCAAAGTCAGTCGTTGTTTCTCACGCGATACGGTCGTCTGTGCCGCAGAGGCTTCACTGCTTCCGTTTGTCGTCGCCGTCTCGGGTCGTTCCGTCTCGTCAGCTTCTTCGGCCGACTCACCCGAATCTTCATCCAAAGACGGTCGTGATGTGCCGAAAGGATTCAAGGAGCTTGGCATATAGCTCGTCATGGTTGATGGCGCCTTATTCTTCATCGGCAGTCTCGGCAATGGTTTACCAGGGAATTCCTCCTTGAGTTGCGCATGAAGACGCTTGAATGCACCATAGCGACGGGCGACCGTCAAGCCAGCTATCGTGTCTGCACGTTTGGAAATGATGAGAAATTCGGAATGTGTCTCGCGGCGATGCACGCGGCGCTTCTTGGTGACGGTGCGGACACCCGCGACATTGACGGTCCACCCATTCACAGCCGTTTCGCTTGCGTTCAAGGCAGCTCTCTCAATACTTGGAATACTGTGTGTAGAAATCGTCTCTTGTGTTGGTAGCGACACGGGCTGCTCATCCCCTGCCTTGAGCCCCGCATTCATCAAAAGGACCAACATTGACTGGATCCGAGCCCCTAGCTTTTCCCGTTTCGAAGACTCAGCACGGTCGTCTGACGAAGAGATACGTTTCTCAGCAAAGGCTTCCATAAAAGTCTGGACTTTGTCTTGCCAAAAGGCAGCTGGATCGGCTTTCAGGAGGAATGGAAACGTGGTGACGAATTTGACAAAGACGAAGCGCAAGATGGGCAAATCGTCATCTTGACTGGATGGAGGGCGTGTTGAAAGACTAGTTGAGCTGTCGAGAGAAGTCCGCGCGGATGCGGCATGGCTGCGAAAGGGTGGTCCCAGTCTGGCGAGTGCGGAAGCATCGTTGAGCGCTGCAAGCTCTTCTTCAACGATGCGGGTCAGCAAGACTTTTTTGAGGTAATGGCGACGATGCGCATCCTCTAGACCGGTCATCTAGCTTGACGGCCCTTGCTCTGGTCTGTTGTTGGTAGAATGCGACAATTTCGCAAGTGTGTCGCTTCTTGATGTTTGTCTCTGTGGTGTTTTTGTGAGTTGCTATGACGCACAACTTGAAATCATCCTGATCAGGGGAAGAATGGACATGTACATGTACAAATACAAGTGCAGTGATGTTACTTGTATTGATACAACCATGAGAAAGCATAGACCGATAGCTAGAGACGCCCATAGCGAGAATCCTCATTCGCATCATACCGCATCTTGCCGCGACCTTTGTACACGACACCACTGCCCTCACCAGTACGTTCATCCCGCCGCCGGAAGGACTCTGACTCATGGCCCGTGCGCCTGTCATGAAACGATCCCTGCTGCAAGTCACGCGAGTACCGCCGCGGTACTTTTCTTGTCGATTCATAGTCAGCCGAGTGGTCGCGTGAGCGTCGTTTCCGTGATCGGTCACGACTTGATTGTCTTGACCTGTGACTGGACGCCCGGTCGCGTTCTCGTTCTCGTTCTCGGTCTCGGTCAGGCGACCGTGACCCTTGTCGCGATGAAGAATGCGATCGATGCGCATGACCATGAGCGTGAGACTGATGCCGATGACGATGCGCATGGTGATGATCATGGTGATGATGCCGCCTTGACGACCTGTCCTCGTCGCCGCCAACTTGAGACCTTCTGCGATCCCGTGAGACTGGCCGAGAATGTTCCACGACATCCTCCTCCACCTCACTTGCGCTGCTCTTGCTGCTTTTGCTTTTGCTACTCGTCGACCGCCGTCTGCGGGATCGACTCTGAGCGCGTGCCCGACTGGGTGAGCGCGTCGTCGACCGGCCCCGTGCATGACCCTGTCCAGACACCGTTGCGGTCTGGGCGGCATCGACACTGAGTGCCGTAATGGGCTGGACATGCATGGCGGGGCCTTTATACGCCAGCTCACCGGCGCGTTGAATCACAACCTGATCAAGCGGCGCATCCTCTTCATCCACTTCGAGGTCGCCTAGTTGTTGTAAAATCTCTTGACCCTTGACGACACGGCCGAAACAGCAGTGTTGTCCATTCAAGTGGGGACTTGCACGCAAAGTGATAAAGAATTGGCTCTTCGGGATTGAATCTGCCGCACAGAGAAGAAAGGGCGCATCAAGGTCACGCCAGTAGAGGTCTTCGCCGGCAAAGGCGTCCTCGGCGTTATTGTAAATATTGAGACCGCCTGTGCCTGTTTTACTCGTATCACCGCCTTGCAGTGTGAAAGTCTGAACGATGCGATGGAAAAAGGTGCCCTTATAGGTCAGCTCACCGCCGAGCTCACCGGTGCAGAGTGCGCGGAAGCTAGGCATTAGCAACTTGCCAAACTACCATGAGGAGCGCAAGCGAGGCGCAACTTACTTTTCGGCGGCTTTAGGCACTTGCGCGTCAAAGAGCTCAAAGATGACCTTGCCTGGTATTGGGGCCGGCCCGACAGAGAGCTCGAAGAAGCAATAAATCATGGGCGCGCAGAAGGTAGAGAGAAAGAGCGTGTATGTATGTTTTATGTCTGGTGGAGGTTGTTGCCTTGACGCGTCGATGAAGAATAACCTGGAAAGAGACGCGACGACCACTGCCTATAAGTAGCTTATAGCAACGAGCTATTGCTGACAGAGTCCATTGAGACAGGCATGTCCTCAGAAAGACAGCTCAGAGGCTCCAAGTCTCGTACAAAAGCAAATCTCGATGCAGCAGCGGGCTTTGCATCTCCAACACCGGCCTCGAAACGACGCTGTGTCGCCACGCCTTCACGACCAGCTTCTGCTTTGCGCACGCCCCAGCGACAGACTCAATCGGCCGGTCGGTCGCCGCAGGTAATTCAAGTGAGATCGCCTGTGCCGACGCTAGAAGCTTATACGGCGCCCTTGCAATTGGGTGCAGAGGAAGCGGAAGAGGCTGAGAAGGAGCTCTTGATGCGCCAGCGACGCGTAGCAACGCGTCTATCTGCCAGTAAGAGTGGGTCAAGACCTAATTCTCGAGCAATGGCGGCGGAACAAGCTGCTTCGTCTGCTCAGGTGTCTGTGGAGTCGAGGACGGACCAGCCTATGGCAGAAGCAAGCACCGGAGCACAAGCACATTCTCAACCGATGGATATCGACGCAGACGACGCTGCTGAAGAGGAAGCCGCAGCCAACTTTCTCCGCAAGGTAGATCCTGCCAACCCGCCCAAGACTGTCAAATACGTGCTCGACCCGAATCGCGCATCAGATAACGAAGAGGACGACGATGAACTCGCAGGGACGATGTCCCTGACGCCTTCTCATCGTGCTTCAGCGCGTAGAGCGGCAACGTTGCGTGAAGCATTGAAGGAAACGTCACCGGTGCCACAGACGCGACGTCAATCGGGTCGGCTTTCGGGCGCGAAGCCTGCACGTGTGCCTGCTTTGGTCGTGCAATCAGCTACCAAGCCTGGCCCTGAGCCAGCGCATGAGACTGAGGAGAGGGATCAGGCGAGTCCGTTGCCGAGTAGTCTCGTGACACCGAGTAAGCGGCGGCCGCCTGCATCCGACAAAGGTACACCGACGCCAATACGCAATTCAAAACGACTCGACAAGGTTGTTGAGAAGACGACGAGAGCGTTGGCTGTAACGGCCATGCCACAGCTCAAGCCATCGGCAGAGCAAGTCTTCAAGCTCAAGGCAGAGATTCTAGCTAAAATCAATGGCAAAGGACAAGCCGTTTGCTTGGATATGGATGAAGCCTACGGCAGCCTCCAAGCCATCTTGCGCGAAACGATTGTCCGTGCCGAGTCCAACTCGGCGCTTGTGCTTGGTCCGCCAGCGTCAGGCAAGTCGATGCTGCTCAAAAAGCTGCTCGCTGAATTCAAAGCTGAACACGCCTTCATTACCGTCCACCTCGATGGTCTCGTCCACACCGACGACCGCATGGCGTTACGTGCCCTGAGTCGACAACTCCAGCCTGAAGCAGAGCAAGAAAAGGCACTTGCCCATGCAGACATGATGACGAGTCTCCTCGCCATTCTCTCGCACCCTTCCGAGTTTGGTGAATCCGGTCAAGCGCAATCAGTCGTGCTCGTCCTCGACCATTTCGAACGCTTTACGCAACATCATCGTCAAGTCTTGCTCTACAACCTGTTTGATATCGCACAAAGTAAGAAGGCCCCCGTCTGTGTGATTGGCTTGACAGCACAAGTCGACGCCTATGACATGCTCGAAAAACGCGTGAAATCACGTTTCAGTCACCGCATCATTCAGATGACACCGCCAGCGACGCTCGAACGCTTTGAGCAGCTGTGTCTCTTGAAGTTGACATGTGGCGATGGCACGCAGACTGAGGACAGTGACAGCGATGTCGGCAGTAGCAACGAGGACGGACGTGTCTTGACGCAGTACGAAGAGACGTGGAATACCTATATGACCACTTGCGCCGAACTACGCCGTCTCATGGCATTCGTCTTCTTCACATCAAAAGACCCACGTCACGTCCATCATCGACTCGCCATCCCGCTAGCCCGTCAGATTAGCCCATCGCAACCGTTTCTCGACTTTAGCCGACTCTCGCTAGACGCCAAACCAAGTGCTATGCCGCTTACCGATGGGAAACAAGGCTTGCTGGCCGGCTTATCGATGCTTCAACGCGCTCTGCTCGTCTGCAGCTGTCGTCTTGAAATCAAAAATCAAAAGAACAGTTTCGCCACCGTGTATGATGAGTATGCCACCTTGGCACATCGTACGAGTACGGCGCAACGGGCGGAGGGTGTCTCGAATGTCCGTGTCTGGAGCAAGAAGCTGGCACGCGGTGCATGGGCGCGCCTAGAGGAGAAACAGCTGGTGGTTCCGATTGTGGCGAGGCAGGCGGCCAATGCCGGTGGCTCCGAGTTTGGTGCTGTGCGCTGCGAGGTGCATCTATTGGCGTTACAGGTGGTA
This sequence comes from Protomyces inundatus, assembly GCA_003717165.1. Classification (NCBI taxonomy): domain Eukaryota; kingdom Fungi; phylum Ascomycota; class Taphrinomycetes; order Taphrinales; family Protomycetaceae; genus Protomyces; species Protomyces inundatus. The sequence continues at coordinate 60,926 of QXDR01000207.1, read as the reverse complement.
CTTAAGGATACGGCCTTGCTGAAGCATGCGATGCAGTCTTGGTTGAGACTATAATGACTAGCATAGATCTAGAGATATCTTGTTTCGTGTCATGATCAACGCAAGCCCGCCGCACGTCGTTCTGCTACTTCTGTCAAGACGGAGCGACCGCTAAAGAAGAGCACAATGCCAAAGACAATCGTGAGGCCAAGTACAGGCATGATTGTCCATCCAGCCCAGTAAATGAAGAAGAGGAGCTCGACACCCGACAATGCAAACAAAAACGTCGCATAACCAAGCGGTTGCTTACTGGCTGCGGATTGCATGTGGTTGAAATTTGCGCCCAAGATACCAAACCAGCCCATCAAGAGCACTGCAAATGTCGCAGCGGCAGCGAGGGCATAGAGTGCCGAGATGGCCACAGGCGGCATGCGTTGATCCGGCTTGAAGGTGTGCTTGATGACTCTGCGGGGTCCATAGACAACGCGCGCTGCCTCTTCCACGGCAACCGCCTTGCGCGCCGCCAATCCTTGCTTTGCATCGCTTTGCACATCCAACTCGGCAATCTGTTGCTGCATCGGCTTGCCCTCAAATCCGCCCACCACGAGCGTCAACTTCAACGGCGTCTCTGAAGCCAATAGGTAAGGCGATAGATCCTTCTGTGACAATGTCAAAGCTGCGCGTCCATTACTCTTGACTGGCACCACCACCGTCGTCTCAATCGGCCGCGCACCGGCCACGTCGTCGCCCTCAGCAGCAGGTTTGTACGTGCCTTGGATAATGAGCATACATTGATGCGGCTTCTTGGGCTCATCTGCGGCATTCTTGACCGTCAACGATAGCTTCAGCTTGGCTCCAGCACCTAGAGCCACCTGCGCAATGTCACCCTGTGCGCCGGCTGTGAAAGGATACGGCGTGCCTGCCAATTCGAGCTTGCCTGCAGAGAAAGACCAGGCGCCAGCCGCGGCGGAAGCTGTCGAGGCCGCGAGCGCATTGAGGAGCCAAGCTGTTGTCCAGAGTCGCATTGCTTTTGATAGTCCAGGCCGTTAACGCTGCGTGCTCGCTGGACACGTCGGTGGTTTGGACGCGGTTGTCTGGAGAGGTGGATTGCCCTAACCCTAAGAAAGTCAACCTGCAGCGATGAAAGCAGAGGATGCACAAGAATTCCAAAGGTTATCATGTCTGTATCACTGCAACTTGGCTCCACGATCTAGGACGAGCACATAATCATAAAGATGAAAGCATAGAAAGCGAAAAGTGATTTTATTAAAAGATTCTACGATATTTGAGAAGCACTAGCATCTTGCTGGAGCTGACACGTCTGTGCATGGGCGACTTGTGCTACTTGAAGGTAGAGAAGTTCGGCTCGCTAGCCGGATGGATCATGATCTCCAGTTTGTGGGCACCCAGTCTCGCCAGGATGTGCGAGGCACCATGCCCTGCCAGGGTGCAAACTGTTGGCGGGACGCTCATCCTGAATACCGGGATTGTTGTCGACAGGTCGCGCAATCACTGCAGGCAAAATCAGGGCCAAGCTCAACACTGTGGCCAACAATGCCACAACGTGTGCGGATGCGAAACTAGAGAGCTGCATACGCGCTGGAATCATTTTAGCTTCAATCACAATCGTGCAGTCCTCACTTTGCCAATTCTCAGCCTTGGGATGGGATTTGAAAGACTAGGCAGCCGATGAGGAACGGCCCCTTTCTTATCTAATGCCAGCTGCGAGCAGTCAAGGGGCGCCCTGACCATGACGCGTTGTCAAACATTGTCAGCTCAGACTCAGCTGAGCATGTCATCTGTCGTAAAGCGCTTGCAAATCACAAGATGCCACTGTTTGTCATGGAGAATGTTGCAATGACACACCGTCTCGCTTTCCACAAGCCTCTTATCTTTGCTTGAAGCATGGTACAATTCAGGGGCCTGCAACAGGGCCAGGCGTCCGTCTGCTCAGCTGGTCACTGTCACAGCGCGCCAACGTGAATTGGGCAACCCGAGTCCCAGACTGTAGTGCGACGGCTCTGTGTGCCACAGCAGGATTCATTCACAATCACAGGACAAATGGCCGATCATCACTGTTTGGCTTGCCGTTTCAAACTCACAGCATACTACTAGCATCTAGACTTCTCATTCATGCCTAGTCATCTTCTTACATGATTATATGGCAGTACTTGATTGTGGTCACAGAACGTCCACGACCAGACGGATGTGCTCTTCCAACTCGGTGATTCTAACGACAATTGGGGGACTTTGGCTTCCCAGTGCGTCTTGAGATGTCTGTGACTTGTGCTTCTTGGGGCTAGGAGGAAGTTTGGTTTTCTAGCAGCTGTGTCAATGCTCTTATTCGTTTCCGCATACTGGCCAGTCAGGATGCTTCTTGCAATACTCCTTCAAGGGGTCATAAGGGACCTTCGGGCTGTGATGTTGAGGGAGTGGAGGACGAGGACGAGCACGAGCACGAGGAAATTCAGAATCATTGTCGACAGGACTTGCGACAACTGCAGGCAAGATCATGATCAAGCTCAACACTGTGGCCATCAAAGCTGAAACACGTGCAGCTGGCAGGCTGAACGGCTGCATGCTTGAAAGATTCTCTGGGAGTGTTAAATTGAAGCGCAACTGTGGCTTACGTCTTACGTTCGGCTGCTTCAAATTTGAGAGGAGTAATTGGGAGAGTAGGAGACTGGAAGATCGGAAGGCTGGAAGGAGACGACTCCTTCTTATGCTGCTGATGCGAAAAGTACGCCCTCAATGACGCGGAAGCGGATGCCTGAGCATGTCGCATGGCCGCTGACAAATCAGACGATTACATTGTTTGTCACGGAGATTCCTGCAATGTCTGGTCGTCTCGCTTGCCAGTTGCCACGAGCATATTCTCTTTGTCTGCAGTGCAGAAGTCTGCCAGTCCCACACGATCAGGCTTCTGTCTAGTCAGCTGATCAATGCGGATCACGCATGGCGCTGACAACTTATCTATAACTAAACGATGCTATTTGCATTTATTTGTCACGGGAAATGTTGCAAAGATGTAACATTTCGCTTGCCATGACAGAGCTCAAACTACAGATTGCAGCGGGTGTTTCTGATGATACTGCAACATCAGCTGATACAGGCTTCGCGATTCGAATTTTCGCAGACAAAGGGTGAATGTCCAATCTCGTATCAAGCATGTCACGGTGACGAATCACGAGATACCAATGTCACCGCCGCAGCTGCTGTTCGTCACAGAAAATGCCGCACGACACAAAGTTTCTCTATTCACTTTCGTCTTTCCCAGTAGCTGCAACTGTAGTTGGTAAGCTGACCCGCAGTCTTTTGTGCAGGCGGCTATCATAGCCATAGCTGTAGAGTTGTAAATTCGCGGCCGCGAACATATTTTATCGGTGACAACCCTGCAGTCACAACCTTCTCGGCCATCGATCGTGCCTGGGCGTTTCTCTTCTCAATGGCTTTAAACGTCTTGAAAGGAGAAACTTCTCAAAAATTTATTTTAGCTTGGAGCTGTCGCATGAGCTACTCACATGCAGTGATCTGTTTACTACGGTTATGGAGGAGAGCCCATGCAGTTGGGATTCATTCTGCATCGCTGTCTCCAGCCCGGGTATTGTGGCCGCGCAGGATCAGGATCATTCTCCAATTGCAAAGGATGAGTTGGCTGAGTACTGTGACCAACGTCAACAGGGAGGGCTCCGAAAATCCTGACCATGACGAGCAACATCACCACGATCAGTCTCGTTGGCGATGTGAAGACGGGCATATGCATGCTTTCTAATTTTTTGAATGTCAGCCCTGATCTCGTAACACATGTTCTTTCACTTACAGGTACCTTCGTAGATTTGTAATTGGGAAGACTTGAACTTCAAGGAATCAGGATTGAGCCTGACAGAAGACTGAGGCAAAACGACTCTTTATACTTGCAGCCAGGCGCAAGCTAAAGAACGTCTGACTAATTGCCAGTGTCACGAGAGGAAATTTCATTGATGACAAATCAACTATATATATCATGTCGCATCTGAAGAAGGTCTCCTGACTGTGTGCAATTTAGAACTGCTACATCGGCCTTTCTACAGCTAGCACGGATCAATAGTTACGACCCGGAGCTGTACTTTCCAAGTATGAACAATCACCAGATACCCTGGGCCCTGATATTCAGCCCTCTGAACTTCTGAAGCTGACAAACCCGGCTACAACCTGTATTTTGCAAAGGTGATAGCCGTGGACAAAGGATGTTCGGTTCCTGCAATTCATGAGTAGTCGTTCTTCGGTCAGATCAAGTGAAGTGCAGTCGTGATTGTCGAAAAGAAGCTCAACAACGGCAGCTGCATTGAGTGTTCCGTAAAGAGAGATATAGCAAGTCAAGCTTAGTGAATATGGGTTGATAGAAAGACATGAAATTGTCTAGGAATACTATTTGAATCCAAGGTCGTCTTGAGTATCAATGACCTGCAGCTGCAGAACAACATTTGCCTAGTCGAAGTTGAGGAAGGCTCATAGAGAGACATTCGACAGAAATAGCTTGCATCTGCCTCCTGTCATGGCTTCCTAAGGTAACAGCGTCCTATCGCTTTTCGAAGAGCCTAGCAATACTTTCTGTCGCGTGTTCCAAGAAATTCAAGGGTAAGGCTGTCGTCATTGCGATCATGCTTGCGATGAGCAATGCCAATATGGTCGACAGATTGAAAGGAGACATGTCCGATTTCCTCAAACTGGGATCAGCCACCGTCATTTGGAATCCAGCTTACCTTGTCTAACGGATGAGTCGTTGCACCGAATGGAGGGAGACAATAACATTGAGAAGGTCCAGCAGCCCCAAGTTTTAAGCTGTGCAAGTCTGTCAGGGGTCAGCAGCCTTTGTGGCCAAGATTGTGGAAATGAGGGTAGGATGACTAATCTTGATTCGCCAAACAACCAATCATTGGTGCGAATGAGGAGTCATTGGGGACCGCCAACTTGACCCCTGAATCAGCAGAAAACAGCGCCAACCACCCCAATTGCGTCAAGTGGGACATTCTTGAAAGAGCAACATGACAGGGCCAGGTAGTAGTTCAAATCACACACAGCGAGCTGGGTATCGGTAAGCAAAGCACAATGGCAGTCTTTAAGACGAGCGAGATGATTCTATTCCTGTTTAAAGGACTTCCATTCGCATACTAGATCTACGCATACATATCCTCATCGTCTGCCGCATCATCCTGACCAAATGCCGGAGCAGTGCCGTTCGTCATGTGACCATTGACTACCGCCTTGCCCTTTCCCTTGTGATCCACAAAAGGCAGCGCTGGTGTGTCTGTTGCTTTCGGCGGCTCAATTTGCTTCTTATCTTGCTGCGGCGTCGAGAATTGCGCCTGCACCTTTTTGTAGTGATCCAACTCGCTCTGGCTGACAGAAGGCACCAGCTCCCGTAACGCTTCCTCAAAGTCCGCCTTGCCCACCACCACCTCGATATCGGCCTTGGTTGCCAGGTGATCGAAAAAGTACTGCGTCGAAATCTTGTCTGGATGCGCCTTGACTTTTGCATCGACTGCACCGGCTTGACGAGTCATGGCCTTAAGCATCGCATCTGAGCACAGTGCGTAAAAGTCGGCACCGGTGTAGGTGAAGGGGCACGCATGCGCAATTTCCTCAAGTTGTAGCGCCGGATCAAGCTTAAACTTGCGCGTCAAGGCCTGCAGGATGTTGAGCTGTGCAGGGTCCGAGTCTGGAATACCGAGGTAGAGCATCTTGTCGAAGCGACCCGGTCGCAGCAATGCCGGGTCAAGCAAGTCTGGTCGATTCGTGGCGCCAATCACAAAGACACCACCGCCGGCATCGCCACCTGCCATGCCGTCCAATTCTGAAAGAAGCTGAGAGACAATTCTGTCCATGACACCGCCCGAATCGCCTTGGTTACCACGCTTTGGCGCAACAGAGTCCAGCTCATCGAAGAAGACCACACAAGGTCGTGCATCTCTTGCTTTTTGAAAGACACGTCGTACGTTTGCCTCGGACTCTCCAATGTACATGTTGAGCAGCTCTGGGCCCTTGACGCTGAAAAAGTTGAGTGAGAAGGATGTAGCAACAGCTTTCGCGAGCAGCGTCTTGCCCGTTCCTGGCGGACCGTAAAACAAGATACCCGACCGCTTCTTCATGCCACTTGCAAAGAGCTCTGGTCGCTCGAGTGGCAGTTGGATTGTGTCCATGATGTCGTCCTTGACACTTGCAAGACCGCCGACGTCGTTCCAAGTCACGTTTGGAATCTTGGGCGCGCCAATCGCATCCGAATAGTTGCGCCGCGCATCACCGATAGCCCGATCGCAGTCATCGCCCGTGATCCAGCCACCGGCCAAGAACAAGTCGCTTTCAGCAGTCGGTGTACCGAGCGCCTCTGCCAACGCTTCTGTTCGATCCTGAGCAAAGTCACGCGCGCGTTTGAGGACATTGACGAGATCTGCTGCGACCAGCGCTGCCGAGCGAACAGCTAGACTCGAGACACTGACGTCCGGTGCCAACGGCAAGCCTTTGGTTAATGTCTTGAGAATCGCCAATCGAGCCGCCTCATCTGGCGCGCCAATTTCGACTTCGTGTCGAAAACAGCCGGCCACGCCTTCAGGCACTTTGTCACGCTCCGAGGTGGTTGCCACAATGGCGACAGGAAATGCGCCGGCGTCGGCAGAAGCTTGCCTGATGCAGTCCGCAAGAACAAACCGCATGGCTGATTCTTGACCAGACTCCATATCCTCCTTCTTTTTCGCCAAAGCGTCAATGTTGCGCAGGATGAGCAGGCAAGGACTACACGCCGATGCCTTTTCAAATCGGAATCGCAGATACGCTTCCGTCTTGACATCCGTTTCGCCAACAAGATGATAACAATTGACATCGAGAATATGCATACCCAACTTGGCACCCACAGCCGTCACAAGCGTCGTTTTGCCACAACCACGTGCGCCATGCAGTAAAATCGTCGCAGAGGCCAGACTCTTGCGTGCCGTCTCGCTAAACGTCGACGCAACCAGTTCTTCCACGCGTCGTGCCTCGGGACTTTCTGCAGCGGCAGAGAGAGCTGCAGCAGAGCCAGGCACTCGAGCATAAGCAGCCCATGCGCTCAACGCCGGTACCTGTGCTTTACAAACGCCCGATTGAACCATTTTTGTTGCGCCGGCATCGACCATTGCATCTTCGGTGCTGGCACCCTCGCTGTTTTGGCCGTCTAGGGTCACTTCAAGCACTTTAAACCATGCGAAAGTATCACTCGGTGCTGCTGTCGTCTGTGCATACTCGGCAAGCGGATCTTCATCGTCACCGGTTTTAGCGTTGCCAGCCATGCGTGCGAGGACTTCGTTGACGCCGAGGAGGAGCAAGTCACCTTGACGCACAGTGCGCCTGTGTTGTTCGAAATGATGCTTGAGGGCGCCAAGAAAGGCTGTTTGAAGGATCCGGTCGGTGGAGGAAGGACTCGGCACACGAGCAAGGGTGACTGAAGCGGCGGTCGGTCTCTTGACTTTTTGGCTTACTGATTTGACAGCCTGCACTGTACGCGCTTTGCCACATAGATTGAAGAGCAGAATGGGCGGTAGAAAGAGCGCCTCTGTGCTAGCTGTGTCATCTTCATAGTCTGCCGGCACAGCAAAGAGCTGCATCGTGCGTGTCGTCTGACCAGCCGTCAAGGTGATCCACTCGCCTGCAAAACACCCAAGCTTCAACAGGAGCGTATGGGCCGCATAGGCACAATACTCTGGATCACCACGTGCTTGTGGCAGTCCTCGCTCTTGTGAGAGATTCCGCTGCAGCGGTTGAACAGGCAAGCTGAGTGCTGCTTCTTTTGGGGCATGGACGCCAGGTAAAGCATAGGTGAGATGGCTCGCGTCCTTGGCGAGAAACCCAGACTGCAAGAGACTCGCGAATCCGCCTTCATCCACCTCCTCATCGCTATCATCGTCCTCGTCGTTGAATCCAGCTCCGAGGCCACCAGGAGCAATGCGCCGGTCCGGTGCCTCAAGTAAATCCATCGTCGGCGCCTCACACGCGACAACAACATCTGTCAAGCTACTCAAGACACCTTGCCGTACCGGTTCGCACATGCGCACGATGCCACGGTATCCCTCCAACTCGACTGGCTGACCAGCACAAAAGACAGTCCCTTGTGCTTGTAATGCCCGAAATGCTTCTTTCCGTTGCGACACGAGCGCATAGGTTGTCTTTGGGAAAGTGACAAGGACTGAATCGAGAGCGATAGGGTTTGCGGGTCGGGCAAGAACAGTGCGGTTGCAGTAGCGGTTAAAGAGGCCGGCTGGAAGCCAGAGCGTTGTCCATTCGCGTTCCGAAGCCGGAGCTGGGCTCGTTTTATAGAGGGTCCATGAGGATTGTGATGAAGAAGTCAAGGCGATATAGCGTTGGCCTGAATTGTTAGCTACTAGATACAAAACATCGTCTCTTGAGAGGCATACCTTTTGCATCGAGGTCCTCTTGAATGTCTCGGCTCACGAGGACGGTTTGCTTGTCTTGGGATGCATCTGCTCGGGCCAGCAAGACCTGGACTGAGAGTGTCTGTCCACGATGTACGTGTCCTTCGACTGGAGCCATTGCTGACTGCTCTTCCTTGTTACCCCTAGTATGAGCACGCTATGCAGGCAGTTGTCTCTTGCAAGCTTTAGCCTCGAAGCTAGCTGGCTACCTGTACAGCGCTGTCCTCGTTCAAAGTTTCGGCGACTGCCCCACACACAAGCTTAAGCCAATAGACCTAGAGCAACCAGAGTATGGAACAGAGCTGGATCGACGTACAGCGCGGCCAAGCATCAGCGCCTCCAAAACATCAAGCGCGTAAAGCGCGCCCGCCCGCCTTGCAACAAAGCCCGCAGCATCAAGCGCAAGAGGATACAACGGCCGCCCAGGAAGAGTTGCCGGATCTCGAATCAGCGCCCTCGACGGCGGCCTCGTCGGCAGCCTCGCTGACGGTACCCAGTCCGCCGCCTGCATTGAGCGCATCGGGGAGTACGGATGAGAATCTGAGAACATCGTATGTTGCATGCGCTTGCTCTTTGCGACACGCTTAAAGGGAGCGATGGCTGACTGGTTTGTATCTAGATTCAGTACCCTACTTCAAGCAGCGACGATTCATGGCAGCGCGTCCAATACAACAGAGGGAACGCGATCTAGGAAGCGGCCCTTGAAGCGCCCGACGAGCGCACACGAATGCATTGAGGAGGAGGCACAATCTGATAACCGCAAAGTCACGGAGTCACCTATGCATGCGCACGCGCACGATGCGCCTCGCCACTGCGCAACAACAAGCGATGGCGGCGGCATGAGTCCAGGTACTGAGCCGGGTGACGCATCGGCTGCAGGGTTTGTACTGCGACATTGGCGCAAGTTGACCATCTTTTCACTGGGTTTGCTCTCGGGGCTCATGTTGAGTGGTCTTGTACGGCGCCTGTTGGTCTTGGCGCGGTGAGCAGGGGGCACGGGGACGCTGTTTACGCGCATGCTCTTGTTATGTTTATGATATGGATGTCATGTTGGAAGATATGCTACGCTACGCTATGCTAGCAACGAGTATCATATGATGAATTCGCTCTGCAACTCGTTGCAAAACACACACGGGGACACATGAAGAAGGCTGAAGACTGAGCGTCGCTGTCGCTTGACGGACGTACAGAGAGATTGGAAGGCTGATCGCTGTCGCCGCGCTTGGCAGCTCCAGGCGATGAACATAGTCATGAAACAAGATGAAGTATGACAGCTGACTTGCGCGACCGGAAGCGTGCACCACCTATCCATGGATGTGTACGTTCCTAGACGATCAACATAGCAAGACGTTCGATGGCCAGCGTCAAAATTAGGCAGTGATACTGGTCAGACGATGTTAGCTGCCTTGCGCTGGAGAGTGAGGACTCTGAGAGCAGTGAGAGGTCGAGCCAAGCGCGTCCAGAACGTGTGCTGCCGGCCAATCCTGTTTCAGAGACCGGATCCGAGACATGGCAAGGCGCGTGTAGAGCCGCTTGACTGTCAGACTGCTTGAGTCTTGACCACTGACTTTCTAGCTTTGTGACGCTGCCGTTTGCGCAGCCAAGGCATCCTAGTCGTAACACTACTGTAGGTAAGGAGCTAGCCGCTAGCGCGACCGAGGCCTTGAGTTGAGGATTGCCATATGGCAGTGGCGAAGCTTAAATCTGTCATTCGGAAGCGCTACACAGGTATATGAATTCGAAAGCCAGTCCCGGTCCCTGTGCGCTTCCGGCTCCAAAGATTTCTCTGGGAGTCCGGTCGAGTGGGCGGGCGGACTGAATTAAGCTCCGAACAGAAAGCGCCAGAGCCCGATTATGAGCCCGATTATGAGGCTAGGCGTGGAGAAACAACGTTCACGCGGGCTCCGGACTCCGTGCTCTGCGCATGCCTTCTTGCCTCACATGCATCATGATCGTGATTTAGATCTTGGCACTACTCTGATTCTCAAATCAGTACTAGTCTGACCACGATGTGAGCGCTTTGGTCTCATGTCCCCTGTGCCGTATATACGCTGGACGTAAGTCCTCGGCGCCGGCTAGCGCTTGAGAGATCCAGCCGCAGTGGGCTAGATCGAAGAAATCTCAAGCGTCAAGGGGCGGCGTCAACGTTAACCTCGAGCTTGCGCAGACACATGTTCGCTGTCTATGCCGCCCGCTGCAAGTCTGCGGTAGAGTGCGGTAACTTGTGGGACCTGGCTGGTGCGCGCCGTCCGCTGGCGGGTGTGTGTGGTACCGGTGGGTGGACACTGGTGGTGGGGGTTCTAGAATCTAGACTCTAGACTCTGACTCTTCTGGTCTGCTCCCACTGTGGTCCCCGGGTTCGAGTGAGTGAGTGAGTGAGTGAGTGAATTCCAGTTGACTGAAGTGTGAGGTCTGTCTGCCCTCCCAAAATTGAAGGTTCGCCAACTTTGCCCTTTGCCAGCCCCTCGAAGCTGGAAACCAAAGAGGCAGAGGGAGAGAAGAGAGACCCTCGATAGAACAACCACCACCACCACCACTACCAAGTCACAGAAGAAGGAACGAGTAGAAACACTACCACCTCCCTGGTCCTTGTCTCCTTCTTCCAAAGACAACAACAACCCGGTAAAGGCATTCTTATTCAAAGCGATATACCTTAATACGACCCGCCAGTGTATATCTAGTGCGAGGGACATATCGTCATTAGCGTGCGCATCCGTCTAAAGCGCTTGCATCACTAAGCACACTTCAACGCAGAGGCGCCTTCAAAGCTTCCTCATCATCGACTCGAACAGCATCAGCGCGCGACTCGCCTTCGGCCATCTGACAGTGCGCGACTCGATCCCCTGGAGTAAACACAAAAGGGCGACAAACACACATCTGCACGACTCCCTGCCACCAAACAGGACAACAAACAAGATCTAGCGTCTCCTTGTGCTTGTCGTTCTATTCGTTTGTCTCGCTACAGCAACGCAAACAGACTTCTGAACGGGAAACCACTTTCTTCAAAATTTCATCTGCTGTCAATCTGCCATCAGTTGCAGCCTTAGACAAAGAGATCCTTGCTCCGATCTCGCTTGAGACAGCCTAGCAAGGACCATTTGCATTAGCAAATACTTCATCTACGCTAAACCACTCCACAATAATACCAGCAAGCCCTTGCAGCCATGAATTTCCAGCAGGCGCAGCAAACGCAGCAGCAACAGCATTTCAATGCTTTTAATCAAGCCTATCAACAGCAACAGCAACAGCAGCAGCAGCAGCAGCAACAACAGCAAGAGTTGCCCTTTCTGAACGGCAATATGGCTGCCCAGCAACACATGGGTCAGGTCCCCAAGACACCAGTCGGCCAGTTGAATCATCGTGCTTCCTTCAACTCAATCAATACTGCCGCCGCTGCTCAAGCGGCGGCCGCCATGCAACAACAGCAGCAGGTCGTTTCACCCTCTGCCTATCAATATGCGAACCAGACCCACTCACGGCCGCAATCGCTGCATGACGCCAACCTGGCGGCTGCCGGATATGCGCCTTCTTCACCAGGCGCATCGTCCTTCATGACCATGTCAGAACGTCGTCTTTCGCGCGATTCGAATATGGATGGCTATGATGATCCACGGACACTTGAGTATTTCGAGTCTGTCGGCGCCGGTCGCAACACGCAACCACTTTCCGCCAAAGATCCAAGCGCACGTCTCTCGCAGGCCTTTAATATGCGGCGTGGCTCCACAGCATCGAGTATCATGGATCCTTTGCGACGACCTCAGAATATGGCGCCGCAGATTTTCACACAGGCCAATATGTCGGCCCTCAGCGTGGATACGCGACGTGCACAGGCTGTTGTGCAACAACAACAGCAGCAACAGGCTGTTCAGCGTGGCTACCCTTACCCACACCCAAACGCCGCTGAACCGACCACAGGTTTCCCCTATGCGTTTCCGGATCCGGATTTAGGTGATGTGCCTGGCTCGGCTGGCTTGACACCTGGTACGGCCGGTGGGTATGGCGGCGGTACCTCAACGGGCATGACGACGCCGAGTTTGCAGCATCAGCAATTGAGTGCGCTCATGCAGGATGCCAGTCCTTATTCGCGTTCACCTGAATTACGCGTGAGTCACAAGCTTGCCGAGCGCAAACGTCGCAAGGAGATGAAGGACCTCTTTGATGATTTGCGGGATAAGTTACCACTCGACCGGACGCTCAAGACGAGTAAATGGGAAATTTTGAGCAAAGCCGTTGAGCATGTCAATTTTTTGGAGGAACAACTCATGATGGCACGCAGGGAGAATGATGAGATGCGGCGGGCGGGCGCCGGCGGTGCAGTACCAGGTCAAGGACAAGGACAAGGACCGCCAGGAAGCATTAATGGCAACACGGCCATGCATATGCCTATGCAATCCTGAGCGCTTCTTTGACCTGTTTCTCGTCCCTCGCAGCAGCATCAATCCCATTGTCCAACAGTTTTTGTCATTCACGAATGTCCCCCGCTAGCTAGCAGCAGCCTGTTTTCTTCTCGCCAATCTTCTTTTTATCTATTTCAGGTATATAGCACAGTCATCTTCATATACTATCGCTTACACTATCTTCTTACATGCCACCGTCCTGTGCACCCTTCTCAAGCGATGATGCAAAGAGCGCTGCACCGACCGTGTTGGTATACTCAAAGAATTGGTTGACAACAGGCACCATGCCAAGCAGCACAGTTGTCGTACCAAACGCCGTCAGCGAACCCGTCTTGGTCTGCTCGGCACGTTCAGCCGATTCGCCCTTCAACTGCCAGTACCGACTCATGAACCGCGGTCCGGCTTTCCGTCCGTTGAGGACGACAAACAGGATCGTGCCGACCATGGGGATAAAGTTGAGCGGCAAGGTCAAGAGGTAGCGAACAACTGCCTGAGGTGAGAAGCGTTGCAGACCCGAAGTGAGCTTAGCCTTCATGGCTTTTTGCTTGGTACCGGTACCGCCGCCCATGACGCGACCTTTGCCAACGAGTGCCAAGTGGCCCTTTTCGAGGAGCACCTTGTCAAAGATGAGGTCGAGGTCCGAGTTGAGAAACAACGAGGCGAGGATATTGACGAGCAAGTTGGCTTCACTGAGCACGAGAGGCACGGCACTGATGAACGCCAAGGGACCTGAAAAGATGGTCATGGCCAACGCCTGCGGTACATAGACGGTGGCGAAGAGCGCAACCGTCACAGCGACGGCCAAGACGAGCTTTGGCGCGAGCTGTGACTTGATTTCGCTCAAGAGATGCTTGTTGGCGAGGACAAACCAGATGCCCTTGAGTGGGTAGATCCAGGCGTTCGAACCAATGGCATCCTTGCCAATGGCAAAGGCACGCGACGTCTGGTCGCGCGCTTCCTTCTTGAGGTCTTCCTTGTATTGACTCATTGCTGGAAGTTGGTGTGATTGCTCGTGTGCTGCTGTCAAGTTTAAGGTCTGCTTGACACCTCTTGTAACTTGAAAGTGTCGTAGTTTGGTTGCGGGGCCAATGACGTCAAATTCAAACAGCCCCACTGAAAGGACCTAGGTACGCGCTGCGGCACAAGCGGCATCGATCGCCTTGATAGAAGCCGCTAGATCGTCTTCAGCTTCAGGTAGAGACGCAGTTTCTGCCTTGACCTCGCCTTGCGGCTTGCTGCGTTTCGGCGAAAAGAAGGCAGACACTTTCTGTTGTTTGGCATCATACGACGCCGAGCCGACACCACGCGTCCGTTTGAGTCCTTGTAGATGAGGTAGCGCATTGACACTGAGCACCGCTGCTTGATCGTTCTTGTTGATTTGTATCGTCAAGACACCTGTATTGCTCCACATGGGTGCTGGGGCATTGATGATGGCGAGGTTTGACACAAGTGCCGCGTAGAGCCTGAGCAGGAACAGCCCATGCGACACAATGATCAGTGTCTTGCTAAGATCATGTGTGAAAGGTTGTAGCAGATCTATAAAGCTGACTGCACGGACATCCATGTCAGCCTTGCTCTCGCCGGCATGCTCGCGCATCTTTTTGGCATTCGAGGGATCACTGCGGTCGCCCGTTTTAAACGTCAGTCCTTCTCGCCAGCCAAGATCTTGCTCCCTGAGAAGGTCACTGACATTCAAATGGCCCCCTGTGAGCTTATCAGCAACAGCAGTAGCAGTCCTCTTGGCGCGCAGCAAATCTGAGCAATGAATGGACACGTCTTTGTCAGCGAGCTGTGTAGCGAGATGGTCGGCCAAGCGTTGTGCTTGTAAGAAGCCATGGGCAGTCAATTCATGGTCCGTGATACCTGCCCAGAGATGATCTCTGTTACCTGTGCTTTCGCCATGGCGAATCAGCAGTATCTTCATGGCAGCAGGCAGTTCATCCGTTGAGAGGTGGGTGTGGCGATATGCGTCGATTTTCGAGGTGATTGACTACACGCGACGACCAGAGCGCTGGTCTACCCAACACCTCTACATGATCGCGAGGGCTCGCAAGCTGCAGGTCCCCTGCGCGCTCGAGCTCTCATGATCTATCGCTCATAAGTCAGAGCTCAGCCCGTATCCATACGTGAGACTACACTCAGCCATCCACGCAAGCGCTTCTCAGGGGTAAGGGCAAAAGGGTCGGAAGAGGCATATTCCTTTCTACGAACTATGCCCATATTGTGCCTCCATCACGATGCATCAGCATCCGGATTCTTTGACGTCACAACGCGAGCGACATTCTTTGAAGTAATGGCACCAATCTTGCGCGTCGAGAAGCTCCCATTCAAATTGTTGCCAATCGTCAAACCATCCAAAGCCGTTGGATCTCGCGATAGTGCCGCATGCAGCAAGCTCATCGTCGCATACCTTGTTGCGATCGCCTCTGCCATTGGTGGCGTCACCCTCAACAAACTCGCCAGCATCTTTTCATACGTGTCGCGCTTGTCGGAACCCGTCTTGACCTGGCCAGGCTCAAGACAAAACGCTGCCTTCTTGACCGCATCGCTCTTGTATGGAATCAAACTCATGTCTTGTGCCAAAGTACACAACTCGCGTGCCGTGTCGACGGGCTTGGCGGCATGGACAATCAAACAGCGATGCACCACCTGTAGGTCCAACATGGCGTCTTCAAGGAGCGCTTCGTCAATTTCCACGGCAGCCGTTTGTTTAGACTTGCCTGTTGCCGCGGTGTAATCACCAGTGGGATCCATATCTTGGCGAACAGCGAGTGCATGTGCGCGATTACGTGCCGTGCGCGACTTGTTGAGCATGTTCTGGACACCTTCGAGCAAGTAGATGATCCTCGCCGTTGGCAAGACGCGTCGAATGGAAGCAACATGGTCAGCCAGCGCGCCAGTCTGTTCGGCCATGCGCAGCATCGCCTCGGCTGTCAGACGCACCATTAGTTGCGGCTCCTCTCTGATGACCTCAGCCGGGAGCGGCTCCCAGTAGCCCAGCTCGGTGTTGTAGACCGCTTTCGTCTTGCGCGAAAAGCGAATGAGACCTGGAATCGGCATCGATTCGACGCGACATGCAAAACCAGCGGTGTCGGCAAGCGCTTGCATGTGCGTCCAAAAGACTTCCTTTTCAAAGGAGCGACAAACACGCACAATCATCTCGGGTGATGTGTCCTTCTTGCTCGTCTTGAGTACATTGACAGAGGTCACGCTTTGTAGCCGGATCCGCTCCGCCTTCTTGGCCTCCCTCTCTGCTAGCTTGACTGCCTTTTCAGCAGCCTTTTCAACTTGTAGGGCAGCTTTGGCCGCCGCTGAAACGACTGCGGACTTTTTCGGCTTCTTGCGCTTGTCGGCGGCATACTTGCAAGTCCTGAAGGTGTCTTCATCGGTGATGGAATCCTCAGAGGTATCCGACAACTCGGCCACGCGATCTACCCATTCGCGTGCTCCCATATTGGGCGGAGGCCGCGCCAGCAGAGCCTTCTTGGTCTGATTGATCTGATTGATTGCACTCGCCACTGCAGCTGGAAGAGGGCGTGCCTGTGGAAGAGCCGCTGCAGCTGACGCATGCTTTGAGGCTGTTTTTGCAGGCGCCACATAAAAGGACGGCGTCTTGGGCTCGATACGCTCTCGTGGTGGTTTGACCAAGTCGGCTCGCTTCAGCCCTGAGCAGCCAGGCACAGGACTCGACGATTGTGCAGCGATGGTGTTGGACAGGTCCGCCGCTGAGCTTGCAGCACTATTCAAAGAAGGCCTTCCTTTTGTGATCAAATCGGCAATGGTAGTATCGGTACGCTTGATGTAATTTGAAGGCAACCGGCCGGCAAGCGGGTGCAGATAGCCTTGCTTGCGATTGGCGAGCGGATCTTTTGGATTGAAGAGCGGCAGCGGCTCAGATTCGTCTTCCGAGGACAAGTCAAGCTCAAAGGCGGCTGTATCAAAGAGGTCGTCCAAGGTGACGACTGTGGCCTTGGCAGTCGCATCTGCCGCGGGAAGTACAGGCGATGGAGACCTTCGTTTGGGAGGCCGAGCTTCTGCCAAGGGGAAGTTGGTCTTTGGAACTGGAGCTGGCCGGGTCGTCGTTGAGGTCTGCATTGATGGTCGAGAAGCGACTGCAATGGGCTTCGTCGCTGGCTGCTGTGCTGGTTTCGATCGCGGCACAGAAGCCGTATTGGATATCTCATGAGACCGCGAGGAGGTTAGAGCTTGTTGACCTTTTGTCGACAATGAGGAGGGCCCTGAAGAGGGTCTAGCTGCCGCAGAGGGCCGAATCGACTCGGCCGCACGAACGATGGCAGAATTGACGGATTTCATCGTATCGGAAGCGGCTGGAAAGCTCTGTGTCTTTCGGGCTTGCGCTGCGGCCGACGCGAGACTGGCAGGACCGGGCCCATCTGGACGCTGCGTCTGTACATTGCTGTGCACAGGCCTACCTTGTATTTCCGACACGGTTCGCCTGAGAACAACTGGAACGACCTCGGGCTCGTCATCCGACTCGATAATCTCGATGAATGAGTCCTTGGCCGCCGTTTGCCACTTTTCCGCACGCGGAGCAGGCCTCCTCTGAGTAGCTGGCGAGGAGGCCCGAATCGAGTCTGAAGTTCGGGTAATGGTCGGCTGAGCATCTAGAATAGCGGGCCTGTCAGCAGGAGCTTTGGGCGCTCTGTGATAATTTAGAAGCGTTTGCAAGTCTGGTAATTCATCTTCGGGGCTTGAATAGCGCGTTTCTCGAACGCGTTTCGGGGGCCTCTCGGGGCTGTCTAAGCAAATGACGTCCAGAGATTTAGAGGACATGATAGCAAGCACTAAAAAGCGTATTCCATGGGCCGAAGCCTTATGACCAGCTCTGGACTGGCGCGTGTTGATGTGTTTGACGCGTTTCCTGGTGATTACACGCGTGTTGCCAAATGCATGCGCCACGATCGGCTGTCTGTGGCGCATGCAACTTTTTTCGACAAGTTGCGACCATCTTGCAAAACTTCCTTCTTCTCAGGAACAGAGCTGAGAGCTCTGATAAAGCGCCTGTAGCAAGTATGAAGCGAGGACCAATGGACCTAGTGGGTACGATCGATTCAGATGAGGAGATTGAAGACCTTGATGAAGATGAGGATGTCATGGAAGATGAAGAAGTTGCAGCTGTAGCTCCCGCGAAGCAGAAGCATAAGAAGCGCAAGCTTGCAGAGGCAACGGATCTTGCTGGTGACTTTGTCTTTGAGGACGAATCAGCTGGTGCTACCGCAGATCTAGATGGTTGGCAATTCGATGACCAAGCCATGAACCGCGAAAAGACCGGCGTTGATATCGACGAGCTCATCAAGAAGCGCCGCACTGCTGGACTCGGCAAGGCTGCGGAAGCGGAGGAATCAGAAGACGAGGAGGAAGAAACGGATGAGTTTGACGATGAAGAAGAATTTACAGGTTTCGGCTCCGATACGGATTTGCCCGACGATGCCTTTGGCGCTGGCGCTGTCAGTGAGGACGACGAAGACGTCGCAGAGAGCGATGCCGATGAAGAAAATGACGAAGAAGCCGGAGACGCCAGCGATAACGAATCAGAGGCTGAGGTCGTGGCGCATCCTCTTGATGTCACTTCAGATGCGAGCGACGATGAGGAAATTTCTGCAGCTGAGCGACAAAGGCAAAAGGAATACTTTGCAGATGAGGAAGTGGAGGCGCCGCTCAATGCCGAGCAGAGTGCCAAGCTGGCAGACTTCCGCAACATGAATCTCTCAAGACCGATTTTGCGTGCCCTCACAGCCATGAACTTTTCTTCAGCGACACCCATCCAGGCCAAAGCCATCCCTGTAGCTCTGATGGGTAAAGACGTCGTCGGTGGTGCCGTCACAGGTTCAGGAAAGACGGCTGCCTTTATGATCCCCATCCTGGAACGATTGCTCTACCGGCCCAAAAAGGTGGCCTCGACGCGTGTGCTCGTGCTCTGTCCGACACGAGAGCTGGCTATGCAATGTCATGCTGTCGCCAAGAAGCTCTCTGCTTTTACCGACATCAAATGTGCACTCGTTGTGGGTGGCTTGTCTCTCAAGGTACAAGAAGCCGAGCTGCGGACGCGACCCGATGTCGTGATTGCGACGCCTGGACGATTCATTGACCACTTTCGCAATTCACAAGGCTTCACGGTCGAAAACATTGAAATCATGGTAATGGATGAAGCTGATCGCATGCTCGAGGAAGGATTCGCAGACGAGCTCAACGAGATTATCAATGCTTGTCCGCGCTCACGACAGACGATGCTCTTTTCAGCCACCATGACGGACAAGATTGACGACTTGGTGCGTCTTTCGCTCAATAAGCCTGTGCGTCTGCTCGTCAACGCCAAAAAGGAAACGGCTGAGCACCTGACGCAAGAATTTGTGCGCATTCGACCCCAACGCGAGCACACCCGCTCGGCCATTCTCGTTCATCTCTGCCAAAAACTCTTCCGCCAACGCTGCATCGTCTTCTTTCGCAGTAAAGTGCTCGCCCACCGCATGCGCGTCGTCTTTGGCATTCTTGGCCTACGCGCTGGCGAGCTGCATGGAAACTTATCTCAAGAACAGCGTGTTTTGGCTCTCGAATCCTTCCGCGACGGGCGCATTGATTTCTTGCTTGCCACCGATCTTGCCTCGCGTGGTCTTGATATCAAGGGTATTGATACTGTCATCAACTACGAAGCACCGCAGTCGCATGAGATTTACCTGCATCGTGTCGGTCGTACGGCGCGTGCTGGCAGACAAGGTCGCAGTGTGACGCTTGCCGGTGAAAACGATCGCAAGGTTGTCAAGGCTGCTGTCAAGTCCTCGGCTGCACTCAAGTCCAAGGTCCAGTCGCGTGCATTGGACGCGACCGACATGGATGTCCTGGCCAAGAAGCTACAGGACCTCGAGGAGGAGGTCGAGGCGGTGCTCAAGGATGAAAGTCAAGAAAGACAGATGCGTCAGGCAGAGATGGAGCTCAAGCGTGGTGAAAACAACCTCAAATTCCGGGAAGAGATTCAGGCACGTCCTCGCCGGACGTGGTTCACAACGGAAACTGAAAAGAAAGAGTCTTCTGCAAGGGGTAAGGAACTTCTCAACCGCGCCGATACTGGTTCTGCTGCAGCTGCCAAGCAGCGACAGGCGCCTCGACCCGTTTCCAACAAGGACAAGAAGCGACTTGATGCGCGTAGAGAGCGCAAGGAGGGCAAGGTCTACGGCAAGGGAGACAAGGGCGATAAGCGTGAGAAGCCGAAGCCGCAGAAAAAGGACAAGTCACGCAAGCGCAAGTAGTATTTCTATTCATTACGTTTAAACCACTATTCGCGTTCTAATAGTCTATGTCGGAACGACGAGATAGTCTCGATATTGGTCATAAGCGCCGAGCAGGTAGGCAATCCGCTCGCGCTCGTTTTTGCCGAAATCACTAATCCACCAAACCTCAGGACCGACACGCTCAACGAGCAGGAAGAAGTAGTGCATAATGACAAGTGCGACGGGGTCATCCTTCCCGACCAAGTCGAGGAATCGCTCATGCAGTAAAATCGGGAAAGCGAAGAGGTCAGATGAAGATAGCGTCTGTGCATTCCAAAGCCATGCTAAATGACCAATTGGCATCTCATATGGACCTTTTGCAAAGGGTTGCAGAATAAAGTCGAGTGGAACCGGCAGCATGCCTTTTGCGCTCATATCCATGAGCGGCGCCCATTGCCCAACGGTGCCCTTTTGAATACTCTTGACTTGGTAGGCGATCGACTTGACGCCCTTGAACATTTTAATCCATGATACCGGGTCAACTTTGAATGACTGAAAGGCGAGCAACATGGCCGTCGCAAACATGGCGTCAGCATTGTCAGACTTGATGCCATTTTGCAATTCAAGCCGAAACGCTTTGATGGAAGATTGTCGATGATGTACAATGTAGTCGTCCATGGGAATGCTCATCTGATCCTGCAGTCTCGTGCCAAGAGAGTGTTGATGTGTAGCAGTCACGGAAAGAATGGCGTGCAGGAGATGCGGGTTGTCAAACGAGAGTAGGGGCACCTGTTGCGTCCAGACGTAGGGGAGATAGAAATACTTGCCAGTAGACTGTATCCAGTGAAACATGAGCGCACATTCTACACTGGGTAGGAAGGAGATGTTGCGGTCAAGCTCGTCTTGAGGCTTTGACTCGGACGCCGGTCTGGGTGCCCAACTGCACTCGAGATCGAGTTTTTGGCACTCATTGCAGACTGGCTTGTTTTCAGAACATTTGACGCGCCTGCGTTTACAGGACAGGCAGCCCTTTCGAGACTTTGAGTGAAACTTGCGTTTGCGATCACTCGGGCCAGCAACATGTGTGCTCTCGGCACTCGCAGGCGACATGTCAATGTCAAGCGGCAGATCATCAACAAGCACATCATCGTAGAGATTCTGTGCAAATTGAAAGAGCGGATTGGTCGATGTCGTTGAAAGCCCATCCGTGTGTGTCGTGTGCGTTGAGCTCGTCATTGAAGGCGAGCGAACCCGATCACCTACAGGCACAACATAGCCAGAGGTGTAATAGCTGTAATTGACATGAGACATACTAGCCGACTGCGTCCAAATGGTAGCAGCTATAACAGTATGAAGCTCGGTCAGTAGCTGCGATTCAATCGCCTTCGAGGCCTGCCAAGAGCTGGGAAAGCTCCGGGCAAGTCAGCGAAAGCTCTAGTAGCAGAGGAACAAAGGCGAAAGATGGAGTGAGAGCGTCCATGGCAGCACCTGTGTATATGTATCTACCCTCAGCACACAGCTTTTCTTTGATGAGGATTGCGGAGCAGTTGTGCGTCTGGTCGGACTGTTGTCGGACATTTTCGCGAACTCAAAGTTGAGGAACCCGCGTCATGGCCCACCCACGAACCGCCAAAGTTTGGATTCTGGTACATGCATATTGGTACCGATCGTCAATGATTCCATAAACAGTACTGCGCCTTGGCCGTGAGCTGCTACGTATGTCTATCAGGTGCTGTTGTCCTGTCAAGCACAGTCCTGACACGAACTTGCTCGAGCACTACTGTGAGCTCAAGAGCATGTTACTGCGCGGAGATTCTGAGATGCGCATGCAATCCGACCGTGACCAGGATCCAGCTGCATGAGTCTGTGTCTTCGTGAACGTGCAATCGCAAAGTGCAACTTGAGCGAGGTTCTGCAAATGTTGCAGCTATTCGCGGGTAGATGAGTGGGATCGTGCCTGACATTTCCTTCTAGGCACGACCATCATGTCATCCTGCCCAGTGAGCTCTGTCATTGGTGCAGACGGCGTGGGCAGGCTAAGAGGTGGCCGTCAATTTTGGAAACTTGCTCCGCAAAAAGAGTGCATCAAAAGCGACGTTCCGGTGCTCGCCTCTTTTCGCTTCTAGCGATCAGATGTTTGCAGACAAGCTTGGGCACGTTCTTGTAAAATCGTCAAGCCATGGCTTCAGCATTCTGGACTCCTGCTTACCGTGGTCGGAGTCTTGGCTGCGCCTCTTGAGTTGATGGAGGACTCTTGGCTTGGTAACGTGCAGTGTTAACTATGTTGCAATTGTGTCTTGACGTGTCACTAATGTCAACGGCGCCGGCGCAGCAAGCTTGCAAACTCACGGTCGCGACGTGCCGTCGCAATAATCTCGATCGGTAGCATTGATCATACGGAGCTTCGCATCGACGCGAAACATTAGGCTCAGCCTTGGCGCGAAGCTTTTACGAATGCACGTTGCGATAGACTCCGTAAGACACGTCAGCAGCGAATCGAGAACGGAGCTGTGTAGATCTGCCTCACTTGAGCGTGCAGTGATCATGAAATGACTGGGTTATAGAAGAATGTAAAGGAGGCCAGCGCTAAAGCTCGCACTATTTGTAGAAAGATCAATGACGCCTGCCGCATCAAGCATCGTATGCGTACTGAACGCCCGGGTTCGAATGACTTGGACTGCCGCCGCCGACAGAGACAGTCCTGGGTGACAATCTCTGCTGCTGATGCATCAGCGGCGGCTGGAGATGCGACAGGCCCTGATCTGACATGGGCCGTTGAGGCGCTTGCGCCAGTGACTGCCCGCCATGGCCGTCTTCAACCAACTCAAGACGACCGAGCACACCGACAACGGCATTGAGCGCCTGCGACTTGTCCAGCAACACGAACCGCGACTCGGCTGCACCGCCGCCTTCAATCGACCCACCCTCGCGCTTGCCTCCGTCACTACTCGAATGCGGACTTGAAGCGCCCACAGAGCCTGTCATGCCATTCCGCTTTTCGCGAGCCACTTTGGGATCGGCGTCGATAGACGTCATGAGTCCGTGGAAGCCGCGGGCCGTGCGACCCCAGGCGACATCCAGCCCCTGACACACCCGCAAGGCTGTTCGCCAGCCCGTAAAACTGAAAATATCCTTGAGCACGCGATCGAGGTAGTCGCGCTGGTCGGTATCCTGCAAGCTGGTACCAGCAAGGAAGGCTGGCATGACAGAGTTGACCATGGCTTTGACGTGCGAGGTGTGCTCGACTTGCTTGTTGTTGATGCCTTCAACCATGATGCCCGACAACATGCGCAAGACGGTCTGGCTGAGCGGGAAGGTTGTCATCATGACTGCCTTGCCGGCTTCTGCGGGAACAAGTGACAGATCTGGTCGGTATCGGTGCAAGCAAATCAAGCAGGCGAGATGCAGGGTCGCAACGGTTGCAATCGACGGATGCTGATGTACTAGGACGTCGCCAAAGGGCGTAAAGGTACCTGGAATAACGCGTGGCTCAAAGTCGGTGGAAAGAGCACCTTTCCAGGCGTTAAAGTCGCCAAGGAGCGTGTTCCACTCGCCGAACGCATGCTCGAGCGATTGCTGGTCCGTTTGCCCAGCCTCTTTGCGACGGCGATCACGTCCAACGAAATCACCAACGCGCGCCATCAAGACTCTGAGCTGGTCGGTGCTGTGCATGACCGAGCCAGGTTTGCCACGGAGCGGCATCGCCTGGATGTACTGCAACTCAAGATAGAGGCCCGTGCCTGACAATAAGCCCTGAATAGCATCTTGGTGGATGTGAAACCAGATGAGATGCTCGGCAGTCGTTGGGTCCTTTAAGAATTGAAATTTGGCATTCTCGTTGAGGTTATACGTAGATGCGATCCGTTGGCGAACCAAGAAGACGCTCCCCTCGAGATGGCGTCCCCACCGCATCGTTTCGCCACTTGTCGTTTCATAGTAGGCCAAAACGAGCGTTGCAGCCAGTAACTCGTCGCGCACGCTCGAACCGGGTATCTTGATGGCTTTACTGAGCTTGCGCACAGCCTGATGATAATCGACCAGCGCGCGATTTTCGTAACTGGAGTCGCTTCGAAGATTAGCTTCGCGCACTGCCGAGAGTGCCAAGAGTGCATGAAGCAGGGCTGGACATTTGAGAGCCATATTTGGTATGACAAAGGTCCAAAAATCTGATTCACGGATATGCAAAAGTGGTCGGGCTTCGAGATGGGGCGGCTCCAAGTGGAACTCTTCAAGTGTCCCGTAACCGATGGGTGGATTGGCAATAAACGTGTTGAGGAAGAATTGCTGTTGCGGCGTTAAAGTCAGCGGTGGCGGTGAGCGCCACTCTAGAGCTGTCTGCGCCTCTGCTTCCGCAAAGTACTGTGTATTGCCTTTCAAGTAGTTGTACATGTTTTGCGGCGATGATTTTGCCGAAGTGGACCGTGACAAGTGTTGAGCGGCATTGGCTGGTGGTATGATTGGTTGTAGAGACGGCAACGGCGCATGATTTTGTAGCATGTTGCCCGGTTGTGCAGTCTGCAGGTCGACTTGCTGCTGAATCATATCTTGCGGCATGATATTCTCTAGGAGAATGTTCGCGTTGCCATGTGTCGCATGATCTATCCCGTTGTAGCCATCTTGAAAGGGCAACACTGGCAGACCCTCCATCGCTAAAGATCCTGCCGCAAGCGGACCTTGGGTTGAAATGCTGGCTGATTGAGTCGAGAAACTTGCGCGCTTCTCGCGCATCTCGCCTGACGCATCGCCAACGTAGGCGCCTGCTGTAGAATGCACAAAGGGGAAAGAATCAATGACTTCCACCTCACCTGGCAAGGATGGTGACAGATAGGCGTATCGATTGTCGTCAAGTGGCTGAGAATAGTCGCCAAGCGGTCCCTGATAATTTGGCATCGTGTTGAGCAAAGGCACCTCACTCGGCTGGCCCAAGTCCTGATATGCTCCATAGCCGTCCATGACCATCGGTTGCCCGGATTGCAGATACAAAGAGGGTTGCTGTTGCGCAAAGTCATAGTCATAATTCGCAGGCGGCTGATAGTTCCCAGGTCCTTGTGGTTGTACCCCGTCGGCTAAAGGTATCGCCTGGTCACTCTTCGTCCTCTTCGTCGACGGTCGTCGCTTGTTGCCCGCCGGCGCTACGGGCGGTGCAGGCACACAGACTCGGTTGGTCTTTGCACAGTTGATACAAATCGGCCCTACCTCCGCTGGCAGGCATTTGATGCGTCGCTTTCTGCAAGTCAAACAGCCCGTCTTGACACGTTTCTTCGGTTGCGCTGCAGGCCCGGCATCCTGTTTTTGCTTAGAAGACAGGCCCGATTTCTTGTCGTGCATCAGATTGGCGGGAGGGCCAGCCTGGAAAGGCGTTTGTTGCGACATGGACCGTCTTCAGCGAGGTTGCCCAGCACGTAACGTTGACGTAGTGCAAGGAAAGAGCGCCGAGTCGCAAGTTCTCGCAGTCTATTAGAGCGCTCAACAAGGAGCCGTCCCACTCCTGGCCCTTGATTCGCTGCTGGTCGGATCGCTGACTGTCTGGCGCAGGTTTGTTGCGAATGCGACGGCCCACCTGTCTATCTGACAAGGATGTTGTGGGCTGTCGCACGGTTCCTGTTCAGCTTGCTCTCGAGCTCTCGGACGAGCCTTGTCTCTGACCGATAAGCTGTATACGTACAGGTAGCCTTTGAAGGGTCGCGTCCGATGGAAGCGTTGTCAGTAGAGGCCGATCGGTCTTGAAGGTATGCTTAAGCTTGCTCTGCAGTAGCGAGGCAGGTCTGCTTTACGGTTTGACCAGCCCAGCCAGCTGGTGGGCATCTCATCTCAGACATGCGCTCGAGCACCCACCAGTGAGTGACCCTGGCCCACCAGTCAAGAAATTCACCTCCACCTTTTGCACACGCGTGACAGAAATTCAACTGACAAATGATCTCTCTCCGAGCCCTCGGCCGGACACGCTCGCTGCAAACTGGGTTCCTCCGACCTCTGCCCGTTCCACCCGAGTGACCCGAGTCCCTTTCCTAACTAAGGCCACAGACTCGCGTTTGTCAAATGTACACTGCTAATCTCGAATGCCAAATCTTAGCCGCGAGCCCTACTACTACGTATAGTTTGAGAAGTTGAGACAGCTCATCAATAACGTGACGAGGGCTTGACACTTGGCCTGTTCGTGATCGTCACTAGCTTTTTGCATCACGTCAAGATCCTGAAGTGAGCATGCCAGGCGCTACAGGCACGTAGATTATACGTTCTAGCTTGCACATGCCTGCAAGAAGCGACTGGTCGGCTATCAATAGCAAGGCCGCGTTGCAATTGATATCGCAGCTCGACGTGTACGCTTGTAATCGGCACTTTCGTGCTCAGAAATTCATAATCTTCAGATGACGAGTCTGTCGGCCGGCACGGCGCGCCGATCGCGACCGGTACCGGTACCGCAGCCTGGTGATCATGACAAAGTATCGTCCTTTAGCTGCGATCCTGCACTTTGCAAAGCTAGATGTGACTTCTGATACTTGCATAGCTTGCTAGATTCTGCTAGTCCTTCATCTGAGATGCATTAGAGCTCGGCCACTGATTGGTGTCTGCAAATGTCGATCCAAGAACCTGGTTGTGGGTCAAGCTCCGTCTGCAGCTTCCACAGCCTTGCAGAAAGTTCCAGCCGCAGGATAATACTTCAGCCAGGTCTTTGACGAAGTTTGATCAGTCGACTTTCAGGGATTCCAGGTCGACTCGCCCACATTGCCCTATACGTATACCTGTCCTGTCGCAAACCCGGGCCCGCAGCCGCTGCAGATTCCTGAATTCTGGCTGCAACAAAGCTGCCCCTCGCTGCGAAATTTTCATTGGCGCTCGAGGATCGATATGAATTCACGTTGCAACGTTTGCAAGTGCCCGGGCTGCCAGCCTGCCAGCCTGCCACTGGGCCCTGGCCCCTGGCCCACTGCCTGCCAGTGACACAAGCTGACAGTGCTGACACCCTAGATAATCCCGCATACGAACGCAGATCTGATACACCTGTGAGGCTGTGACCAGTGACTCGCAGTGAGTCGGTGGCGCCTCCCGTACTCCATCCAAGCTGAACACCCGACAAACTAACTGATTGAATGGAAGATCCAGATCCGGTGTAGGCAGTGAAAACTGAAGTGGCCAAGTCGCCATCAAGGACACACCATCAAGTGCCAAATAAGATATCAGCTTCTGGTCCACAAGACGTTGAAGATCAAATACCTTGCCAGCTTGTGTAGCAAACGTGCTCCTGAGCTGCCATTGTCCCCAGTGGCAGTGGGTTCCAAGGTTGCCATCGACGCATGCAGACTTGGTGTACAATCACTTGAGCCGTGTTTTCCAAGGCAAAAGCATGGCGATCCTTTTCGCCGTTAGTCACATTTCGCTGCACTTATTCCGCTGGCATGTCTTGCTGGTCATAAAGCTATCTCGTAACGTAATACATTTTCGTCCGATATGTCCTGCCACGGTCTTTGATGTTTAGTCACAGGGCGGGTCTTTGGCCTCCAGAGCAGTGACGGAATGAAGATGGTCATGACGAGCGGCATCACGTCGCTTGAGCCGCGCCGCGTTCATACTCACCGAGGCCTGTCATTCCATCATCACCTTGATTCGCCTGCTGCACCAGAAGCTCCTCAATTGGCCCAAGCAAATCATCCACGTCTTGCGGCGCGATGCCACAAGAGGTTGCAATCAGCTTGCGATAGTCCTTCATACGACCACCGACCCCTGTTGAGCCAAACATGCCAACGAGCTCTGCCACTTGACGTTTGCGTTCCTGCTGCAATTGAATAAGTCGTTCTTTGGACTGCGTCACGCTGCTGGTACTGGTCAACCCCTCCTCATTGGCTTGGGTAATGAATGTCGAAAGCTGTCGGGCTTGTGAGGCTTCGAATGCATGCAGCAAGCTGCGCCGATGCGCCGCCTCTTCCTCTCCCGCTTGCTTGACGAGTGCATCCACATCCGCCGTGCCGTTGGACGACAAGAACCGCTGCAACTCCTCCATCTCTTGTCGCATCTGCTCAAGTGCCGTCTGTGCATTCTGCAAATCCACCTCCTTCTCTCGCATTTCAAAGTCATATGCACCGGCCAAATCTTGAAGCTTGTCGGCCATCGATGGCAAAACGCGATGCGTCGCTGCACGACCTGTTTCACTCAGATGTTGCGTCCGAGTCACTTTCACTTCAACCGAGCTCCCACGTGTTGGCAAACCCGGTCCATTCATACCCACCGGACTTGAGCTCGAAGGACCCGGTTGCGTCTTGAGACTCGCTTCATGCGCGTCCATGTATTCTTGAGCCGTGCGCCCATCGTGATTTGGAATGTCTGGACTCGCTTGGTAGGCGAGTAGGATCTTTTGTACCTTTCTCGCGCCATTCCGCGCACAGATGGTCAGAGCGGTATCGCCATTGCGGTCTTGAAAGTTGATGAGCTCACTCAGCTTGGTGGCTGTCATTTCTTCCGCCAAGATGTACAAGAGCTGTTCAGCGTAGTACTTGGCTGCAGCAATCTTTGCACGCCCGGAACCAGTGATGAGCGCAATGTGATGCAAGACTGTGCGGTTCTCATTGTCTCGATAGACTGCACTCTTCAAGAGCTGCTGCACAATTTGCGGGAACGTCTTGAGGTCGTAATTGTTGCAAAATGCCACAACGCGCATGAAGGGCGTCTGTCCCTCAGCATTGCCGACATCGATGCGCGCTTGTGCGTCCAAGAGATACGCCACAACATCAAGTAAGCCCATCGCCGCTGCCCAGTGTAGTGCAGTGTGTCCTTCATCGTCAATCGTCGTGTTGGCATCGTAATCTGGCGGTGGGTTGCGAAGAAACTCTGGCATTGGGTACTTCTTCGGATCAGTAAAGAACTCAAGGAGCCGTTCGCTGTAACCAGAGATGTGTATTTGCTGCTCATACATGGGTCCATAGTCGTCGGATTGCGGCATCATATCATCGTTGCCAGATTGCATCGAGACTTCTGTCTGGCCTGGAGAAGGGCTTCGCGCTGAAGGCAAGTCATCGATACTCGCGTCCGAGACAGAGGAGCTTGGCGCGCGTGAACGCATAGAGGGGGCAGCAACTTTAGGTGGTTTGGGTTTGCGGACCTGTCGCGGCGCACCGGCCACCTTGACGGGACCTTTTGTAGAGGCGGCCGTCTGATGCTTTGGCGCCGGCGGCGGTGTGCCTCCGCCAGCACGATACTCTAGAATCGCCTTGAGATGTTCATAGACATCGTATTGATGCGCCAGCTCATGTCCGCGAGAGAAAGGGATCCAAGTACCTTGATATTTGCCGTATCCGCCTTGTACCTTTTCATGCTCTCCCTTTTGAACTTCTCGCTCGAGGATACGTGTTCGTTGTGGTTTGTCAAAGCCGGCGACTTTGAGAATTTGTGTTGCATTCATCCAGTCATCGTGTCGCCGTCGCATGACGGGGATAGACTTGACCATGACTTCAAAGACGGGCACATTAGAGTAGGTGGACTTGTAGACGGTTTCCGTCATGTTGTCTGAAGGGGCGAGCCGTACCGCCTAGTCCTCTGTCGCTACTTTGCTGACTTGTTTCTATTTGATCGACAGTAAAATGGGCGACTGACTATGCAGTTGAGCGCTGGGTAAGTCTGTGATGGTGAGTAGGCTCGAGCGTGTCGTTGTTGTACGTCGTCGCGCGTTCAAGTGGAGTTCGGCTATTCATCACTTCACCCACTTCAACGAGTAGCTACAGTTGGGCCTCAGCTGGCTACTCAGGGCTCCTTGCTCAAGCACTTGAGTTTGTTCATGGCCAATGCGAGGCCGATTCTACTTCCGGCCTAGCCAGGCTGATTTGCTGTCCACGGCTTTTCTTCTCCATTGCTGAAATGATCACTTTGATCTGTGCAAACGGCGCGTGGTCTCGCTTTGCAATCTGCGCTGTCATCTGACGCCCCGGCGTGAACAAGCTGGTCAGCCTTTATTGCACATGACTACAAAGGACTTTTGTTGAATCCGAACCCGTATCCGGACATGATAGATGATCGAGCTCTGGAATGGTCCTGTAGACTGACATGTATGTCTATGGGCCTCACATTAGGGGTGTATCGATGACTATTGCGCATTGTACGGGGTCCTCCACTTAGGCTCACGATCAGTGTCATTGCATACACTCTGCAGGGCTATACTGCTATCCTGCCCATATCGAGTGAAGCTTTGGAGACACTTTGCTTGACCGGGGCATAGCATTCGGCATGATTGTGACCTCGTCAGCGCGAAGTCTAAGCTATGGCCCCGGATTAGCTAAAGTCGCTTGCGAGAAGCTTCCAGGTTGGTTCGATGAACACTGATCATTTCAAGATAATCAGCAGTCAGTAAACGTCCCCAGTCGTGGCCGCTGCGGAATCTCAGTTGGCTTCGAAGACGCAAGCCCGAAGCTGCACTGACAAGTTGGCACCTTGGCAGCTAGGCCAGTTGACCTTGAAGCAAGCAAGCTGGAGCCGTGAACAGCCTGCTGCACTTGCGCAATGCTGTCAAAACCCGGAGAATCTACAACTGTTACCAGCGCCGAGTACTAGTCATGCTCAGAGTCGTACGTGTCAGCGGCGTTACTACGGTTAAATAGGCCGCTCCGATCAGTGCTATCGACCGTCGCTAATGACGCTAATAGATGCCATTTTGACCACGAAGCTAGAGGGTCCAGTGACTTCAGTCACCAGTGCTTGTGGTAGCAAGCGGCATAGCCGGACCGCAAAACTTTATATTATCCGCCACGGGCCACGGCCCACGCGTACGGGCCCAGGGATCGCTCGCGCAACGCCGAAGCGCAACATTAAGCGTCCTCTCGAACAGGCAACCGCACCCGAATTCTAGACCCACGCTGTGACGCTGGGCCGTCGCTGGCCCGCCCGTCTTCATTTACGTACCTAACGGCTTAAGCTCAAGCGGCGCGAAATTTGTAATAGCCGCACAAGGTGGCTCATGGCTGCACAGGCCCAGCTCGCGCCGCGGGAGAGTGCGGGCTAGCATCGTTGCTGCATCGCGACCGGCTCAAAGATTCCGGCGCAATGACAAGGTAGTCTCGTCATTGAGGTGCAAATGAGCTGCAGAAGCTTGAGTTCAAGGTCAATTAAACAAAGGGCCGCTGCATTGTCGTTCCGGCTGCCGCCATTGCCCGCCAAGGTCAAAGGCTGACATGCTATTGTCGCAAGGAATATTAAGCGCTTGGAACAGAGACAGAGAGTGACAGAAGCGTTAGCGAGTAGCGCAAGCTTTGAGGCTCAGCGCTGTCAGCGCAAAGCTCGGCGCTGTCCTCAGTCTCCCCTCCGGGCCCCTCGTCGGGCCCTCGATCGCTAGCGTCGTCGGTGGTCCCGCTCCAGCTCGCTTACGTCCCGCTCATCCAGAGTGGGCCCGGCCATGGCCAGCTAGGCCCGCTGACACGAGGTCATCGAGAACAAGGAGCTTGAGATACTTAAGCAATGCGACTTGCACATATGAATCGCATCGGCTTCCGCAGCCAGGAGCTGAGAGAACAGACGTGTGAGGTGAATCATTGGCGCTTCGATCACAGATGGCGGATGAGCACGAGCACAAGGTCGACGACCATACGAATGCATTTACAGAGCCACGACAGCCTAGCATGGAGTCTTTATCACCAGAGACGGCCCACGACGGCCGACACGCACAAGAGACGGGCGTTTTGGCATCCTCTACAGGTATAACGCCACCAGCATCACCGCCCCACGTCATGCGACAGTCTCGATCAGTCGCGCCGACACACAGACTCCGCGGCAGTCGCCCTCTCGACCTCCATCACGACATGAGCTGGTACTCTGACTTTCTCGGCCGTCGCTGCGCCGAGCAAGATTCCATGCGCGCGTTTGCGCCTTCTACAGCATCGCCAGCCCGGCTTCCGTTGCGACAACACACCGCGCCACCACAGCCACCGCGACCACCAAAGCATTTTCCAATCCCATATCATCGGATTGCGCCGCCAGAGCCACCTATACACTGCATGCACGCCCAGGAGGTGTCGCCAGTGAGATCATGTACGCCGCAACGTACCTGGCGTTCCGTTGCTCCCAAATCACGTTCCGCCACAGCATCGCCTGTCCCAACCGCACCAGCACGACCATGAGCTCCTACGTATCGTCCTTTTTTTCGCGATGGCATGCATTTAGTTGAAAGCTTAGCTAATCTACGTATTCTTTTTGACATATTTGCGCTAGTAATCCAGTTCAACGACCGGTTCAGCTGGTCGATCCAAATCTCGATAGACGCGTGCAGGGGGCGGCGGCCCGCGACGGTCCGGTGAGTCATAGTAGCCGCCTTGATCACGACGATAATTGGGGGGCGAGCGACGTCGGTCCGACATGGGCGGCCCATCCGATCGACCGCGCGGCGCTTCAGTACGTCTCTGCTCCGCTGGTGCTGTCTTGGGCAACACCAGTTTGCCAGGATCACACAGATAGCGATAGAGCATTTGTAAATGCGACTTTTGCGACTCAACCCAATCAGCGTGTCGCTTGTGCAGGTGCTTCTCGACAAAGGGAACATCCTTGAAAAGCTTGGCGCAGTCCTCGATGCCACATCTAAAGCGCGTCTCGTCCTCTCGCTTGATTTTGGCGTGAATGGCATCATGCAATGCCGCATCGAGTGGCTTGACCTTGCGCTGCTGAAGGTACTCGAGTGGCTCAAGGAGCATCAACATCTTGTCACTGTGCTGCTTTGACCAGTGCTCGAAGCGACGGTCGTCAACCATCTCACTCGAGTCGGTGGCGCGCACATAGCCAGGAGCAAAGTGCGACAAGCTCAGCAAAGAGTCGTGCAGCGTGGCTGTCCAAAAATCAAAAAAGAAGACCTGTCGCAGATAGGATACAGCGAGATCAACCGTCTTGCTAGCCTTGACTTCCGGTGAGAGTGCCTCGTCGCCATCATAACTCTCGATGACTTGCTCCCACAAGGAGGGATGCGCAAACTTGGCCTCAAATTTGGCTGCAAGCTGAGCAAGTGTCTCGAGATGCTTGCTGGCGTGTGTCAGCGAGTCGTGCTGTGGAAAGAGCGAGAGTCGCGATTGAGCAGGCCGATAGGGCGAAACATGAATAGCAAATTCGCCAACGCGCTCATTGGTCAAAATGCGACCTTCGAGCTTTTTGACTGCTTCTTCAGTGCTGGTCTCATCCTGCAATCTAATCCAGCCACTTCGCAGCACCTTAGTGTTGGGTCTCGAGATGGACAAGCTCTTGATGGACAACTGTGCTGCGACAAAAGCTTGTAAATCGCTGCGCGGCACTTTGGGTGCAATGCTTTTGATGAAGACGACACCAGGCTGTGGCTCGGCGCTGAGATTGGCATTCGAAGCACTCCGGTCAATGTAGCTTGTCGTGGCTTGCGCGCTTGCGTCTTCCTGTTTGAACTCACCAGATGTCAACTTGGCCGCAAATGCTTCGTAATTTGCGGCTTGCTCTTCTGGGAAAGCATGCGCGCTGCTGAATCGGTCATCAAAGAGATTGCCATCCGCTTTGAATCCTCCGTAAAGCTCTGCAAACCAAGGCATGCTTTCCTGCTCGCTGACAAATTCTTTTGAAGTGCGCAGGTTTGTATCTGCGACATAATCATCATAACGCGCACGTACAGTTGCCTCATCGGCATTCGAGTTGCCAGGATTCAAAGCATGATACCAACGTTGGAAGTAGTCATAGTTGACAAGCTCTTTGATGGTAAACGGATCCGTCAGCTTAGGCGGCGGAGCATAAGCATGCGCGGGCGGGTACGGCGCATGAGCCGGACCGCCTCGAAAAGGTCCACGTGCAGGACTGCGAGAGCGTCTACGAGGCGGCGGAGGCCCATAATAATCTGGCGGCGGAACCGGCGCGCCCATAGGCATCGGCGGCGCACCTGGCATGCGCATCGGTGGCGGAGGCGGTCCGTTCGAATAGCGCCGCTCGTGTGGCCTGGGGCCATATGGACCTTGATCATAGCCGCCTTGCATTTCAGTAGAGCTTCGTAGTTATCACAGCAGGAGTAAGAGCAAAGGGAAAAACGAGTTGTCGACGATGCAGCAGCGTAGCAGACAATGTCAAACTGAAGGTGACTCGTGCTGATGTCTCGCTGTCTCGATGTCGCCGTTGAAGCAGTCCACCCGAGTTTGTCTCACGCTCTTGTCGGCGGCAAAAGAAAAAAAAGTTGCGGCGGTGGCAGCGACAAGCTTAAGACAGCGCAAATCCTTCAGCTGATCCACTTCATACACATACATCTCATTGAACATCATGGGAAAATCAAAGTCTGCCGTTGCAAAGGAAGTGAAGCCCGCCAAGGTCAAGGCCGAGTCTGGCGTGAGCAAGCCGCAAAAGGCTGACAAGAAGGCCGTGGCTACCAAGGTCGCTGTCGCCGAAAAGGCAAGCAAGAGGGACAAGAAGGAGAAGAAGTCCAAGAAGGTTGTCAAGGAGCCGACTCCTGAACCCGAGTCGTCGTCTTCTTCATCATCAGAGTCTGAATCTGAGAGTGAGGACTCGTCAGACTCAAGCTCCGAGAGTGAGGCCGAGGCGCCCGTCGCCAAGACTGTCAAGGCCGCCAAGGATGCCGTCGTGACCAAGGTTGACGCTGCCAAGAAGACGGTCAACAAGTCTGCCACCAAGGTCGCCGCTGCTACTGAGTCTAGCTCCGACTCGAGCTCGGCTTCAGAGTCCGACTCGGACTCGGACAGTGACTCTTCCGAAGAGGAGAAGCCCGCTGCCAAGGCTGCTGCCGCTCCCAAGAAGGCTGCTGCTGCCGCCAAGGACTCTTCGGACTCCTCTGACAGCAGCGACTCTGACTCATCAAGCGACTCTGACTCCGACTCCGACAGCGAGTCTGACGCCAAGCCCGCCGCCAACAAGCGCAAGGCTGAGGAGTCGACTGAGGCTCCTGCCGCCAAGAAGGCTGCCCCTTCCACTGACGCCGCCGCCGGCGAGTC
The DNA here is from genome assembly GCA_003717165.1 of Protomyces inundatus. Classification (NCBI taxonomy): domain Eukaryota; kingdom Fungi; phylum Ascomycota; class Taphrinomycetes; order Taphrinales; family Protomycetaceae; genus Protomyces; species Protomyces inundatus. The sequence goes on along the minus strand of QXDR01000207.1, from coordinate 25,971 downwards.
TTGCACCATTTTCGTGGGCCGCCTCTCGTGGAACATTGACGATGAATGGCTCGGCAAGGAGTTTGAGTCTTGCGGCACTGTCGTGTCTTCGCGCGTTGTCATGGACCGTGAGTCTGGACGCTCAAAGGGTTTCGGATACGTCGAGTTTTCATCTGCTGAGGAGGCCAAGGCCGCGCTCGAGTTCAACGGCAAGGAGATTGACGGTCGCCCAGTCAACATTGACATTTCGACACCTCGCCCGGCCCGTCAAGACCGTGCTCAGCAACACGGCGATGTCCAGTCACCGCCTTCGTCTGTGGTCTTTATCGGCAACCTCTCATTCGACGCCACCGAGGACTCCATCTACACCGCCTTTGGCGAGTGTGGTGAGATTCAGTCAGTCCGTCTCCCTACCGACCGTGAATCTGGCCGTCCCAAGGGATTCGGCTACGTCCAGTTTGGCAGCGTTGAAGGTGCCCAAGCGATGGTTGCCATGAATGGTCACTACGTCGATGGCCGACCTGTCCGTCTTGACTTTTCGCAGCCACGCGATGACTCAAACGGCGGTGGCGGTGGTCGCGGTGGTGGCCGTGGTGGCTTTACGCCTCGCGGTGGCCGTGGCGGTCGCGGCGGTGCCCGTGGTGGACGTGGCGGTGCCCCTGGCGGTCGCGGTGGCCGTATGTCTGGCGGCGCTCGTCAGTCTGGCGGTGCCCAAGAGTTCAAGGGTACCAAGATGACCTTTGACTAGATTGTTGGTCTGTCGGCTTAGGGATCGGTTGAAGATGGCTGTTGGGTTCGAGGGCGTTGAGGATACTTGCTGAAACCGAGGGCTTTGAAGAAACGAGGGACGATATCGGCAAGCTCTTTTTTGAGACTTGCAGACATTTGGGCTTTGGATCGACGGCTTGAGGGACCAGAGGGATCTTGTACACGGACCACGATGAGACATGTCGGCTTTGATGAGGGACCCGAGGGCTTCAAAAAATATTGCTATTTCGAACTTGCATGTTGCCGTTATGATGCTATGCGCTAGATAGATATGCTCATTCATTCTCTCCGTTCCGTGCCGTCCATTGTCAAGCTCAAGGCAACAGCAAAGTCAAGCCAAGTTGTTGCGCCGTCGTGACCCAACAGAGATTTGATTCCGACTCGGTGCATGCTTCCTGCTTGGGCTGTTCGCGTCCGCGCCACACATGCTGCAAGACGCTCCTCACTACGTGTCCGTTTGCATAGCCTGCTTTTACAGCGTGGTCCAGAACCTTCAAGACTGTCGTCCGCTCTTGCAAATCAGCCGCCATACTCCCAGCAATGAAAGCCGGCCACCACGCCTTTGGATTCTTCGCTAGCGTGTCGTTACTGAGACTCTGAATGATGACTGACGCCACCTTGGCTGCACATTGACCCTCGATAGGGTTGCCGCCACTTGCTTGAAAAAAGTAGACGAGTGTGGCGCGGTACTCGAGCAACGCAAGCTGTAGCTGATGCTTCTGTCCGCTATGTTCTGCAGCCATGCAAAGCGACAAAACGCCTGACCACGCTTCAAGCGCAACGCGAATCTCCTCCATCAAGACAGTCTTGTCTTGCGCCGACGTTCGCTTCATCGAAAAGAGTCGGCCAATCTCGGCTTGAATGTGCAAGAGCTCGCAGCGCGCCTCGGTTTCCTGGAAGCGTTTCGTCTGCGCAACAATCATCACCTTGCTCATCATAGCTTGCGTCAAGACCGCCAGATTCAAGTATTCTCGCGGCGCAAGCAAAGTCTGGCTGCCATTCCAACGCGACGAGCTCATGTCGAGACTGTGCATGCTGAAATCGAGCGTCAGACGCATGCAAGAGCGTTCGTCTTGAGCCATGGCTTGAAACTCGCGCTCCTCGGCTTCCATGCGCAGTAAAATCTCGCGAGCACCCATGAGATGTAGTCGATGATCCCAGCTGTCGCCGTCTGCAAACATGTCCCAAAAGATAAACAACACCATGGCTGTGAGCTCTTTTTCGCCGGGCAAATCCCCCGGGGCAACAGCTTGGACGAGCGCTTCAAGGGCCGAGCTGTAGTATTGGATGGCGAGATGGCGCAAGTCAGCCCGTTGAGCCGTGGTGAGCGTCCCTTCATTGCTCGAGCGCGTGCTTTGACACATGGCTGCCAGAGCGCACATGATGCAGCGTAGAGCCCTCGAGTCTGAGGCGAGGTTGTCGAGCAAGAGTTGAGAGGACTCGAGTGAGATGTGCCAATGGCCGGTGGCGATCATTGCTTGCAAGACGACCGACTTGAATTCAGCCATCAAGACTGTACTTGGAGGATGCGCAGCATCTATTGTTGATTCTGCCTCTCGAGGCGGAGGGCTTGGCTGAATGTATGAGGCCGTCTCAAGCAATGCTGTCTCTGGGCCGTCGAACGTCGAGTGAAGGCTGTAGGCAGGCGTGAGGGGTGATGTCTCGGGCTGCATCTCGGCATTGTCGCAGTCTAGCATGGCGCGCACGTCAAAAGAGGCAGGGCTCAGAATGGCTTGTCCTGGAAAGTCGCCGGCCTCTTGATTGACGATGTATTGCAGAGGATTGTCGACTAGGTTGGTGTTGTCGCTGGAGGCTAGCGAATCAATCTCGAGCGTCGCTTTGATCCACCGGCGCAGATGCGATGAATTGCTGTAGGAGGCCGGTGTATAGAGACGCATCTCGGAGCGATGATTGGCCGCTTCGCACGTCAGCTGCATACGACTGCAGTTGTTGCAGGCGCCGTCGAGCCCAAACATTTCATCGCAGCGCACATGCCTCGAGCGACACGTCTTGCAGCCGGTAAAGGTTCGCTTGTGCGCACGCCTCTTTCGCAGCAAGGTCATCTTCGGCTCAAGGTCCGGTTTGTAGTCCGTTTGATGTAGCGTGCTCTAGCCGTCCTGCGTTTGGCAGTCTCAGGGGTTTTGCGAGAGATTTTTGTACGACCTACGAATCGCCAAGTCGAAGCTGTAAATGCGCCAACTAGGCTTCGACGACTGAATGGTTCTCGAAATGCAAGTCCTTTTCGTCTCCTTGGTGCTCGGGCCGAGTAGAATCCAGGTCTATTTCAGTGTGCATGCTGCCCTCTTGTTGGCCTGGCGACTATTCAAGCGCTCGCCATGTATTTGTATCCAACGGACTTGTTACGGATTAGAGCCCATCACTTCAGCCCAAAGCTGCCAAGTTGGCCAGCCTGGACAAGCGAAGCTCGATCTGGTGACAAGCACACCTCGTAGTAGGCTCGTACAGAGTCGTGCGATGCTCGAATGCCGCCGGACGGATCTCTCGGGATGCTTTAGTCGCTTCATCACTGAAATCTGGGATTGCATATTCCAAATAGGCTGCAGCACGACTCTGCACGAGTAGCCACAACATTGTGTCAAGTCTTGCGACAACATTGACAGCAATGACGCAGCAGCAGCGCAGCAGCAGCTAGCTGCAGATCTGGTGACGCCCTGACACTGCTGGCACTGCTGAGTCGCTGACACTTCTATTACTGCTGACAGACTGATAGATTAGCATTTCATCAGGCCATGGTCAACCGGAACTGTCGCACTTGGACTGCCCTGCAGGGCTCATTCATTGAAGATAGTAACAGGCTGTCCGGCTGTGACGTCGACAGCCTGACAGCCTGATGCCAGCGTCGCAGTTGCCTCTGAATCTGAGGCACTGACTCGCCAGCTGCGGCTTCAGCCTCTCAGGCTTAGATCTTCAGGTGCAGACTGCAGTGCCAAGCGCTAGCAGTAGCAACAAGCAAGTACTGTCAACTTGTGCCGAGTTCCAACTTGCCAAGTGCCAACAAACAAGCGGTGGCGCTGACGTGGGATGGGTGGGATGGAGCCTACGGCAATTGTGCAACTCCACCAACCTCATTACTGTGGAGTCTACATTGCAATTGAGTTGAATTGACTTGGTCTCTATATCGACTCGGCCAATTATAGAGCACACGCAGCTGAAGTGCCGCTGCACGTTCTCAAGACTCTATCGCTTGCGAATCTGTGATCGTTCGGAGAGCTACATGCAGCCATGATGCAGGCGCAGGCCTTTCACACACATGCTTCCAGGCTCCAGCTCCTAGGATGTAAAGCCGGCTCCAAGGCAATCTGCGCCAACCGGCCGCCGACAATTATGCATGCGGACTGGACTTCAATGCAGCGTGTTCATTTGCCAATGCACTGCTGAATGTTTCCATTCTGACTGCGGTTAGCAGCACTGTCGGCATGCCACTGCAATTGCAGTACATCAAACATGGCACTCAAGCTCTGGTTGCCATGATCTACTGCAACCGGCGTCCTGCGCAGGCTGCGTTGGTGATAGCGAAAAAAGAGCCGCAGTTTGCATGCCGCGATCGCGAAGCGACTACCATCGACCTGAGCGACCAGTCCCGCTTCCACTATCCACGTCTTCTTATCTCAGGTCTCTCATCAGCTGCAGCTAGGTGTTGTAAGGCAACATTGCTATTGCCGAGAGCATGCTGATGTGAATCATTGAAGATGTTTCCGTGGGGCTTATGGGTCTATCATGATTCATGATGGCGTCAGCTACACCTGATCAGTTTGAAGGCTTTAACGAATCTGTTGGCGAGCGATTCTATCACTGCAGAATCAGTGCAGATGCAACCAAGTTCACCAGTTTGAAGCACCGCCTCGAGCATCATGACTGTGTTTGCAACACGACTGCGCTGTGCGACCTGGGCCACCAGCATTCATAAGGCTTCAAGGATCTGCTCTGCCATCGACACACTAGTGCCCGGAACAAACCGCCGTTCTTCGCCATCGCCAGGCCTTCGAAATTCCGTTGAGACTCTCGACTCTCGAGTCTCGATTCTAGTCTCGCGCAGGCGACATACAGGCTGACTTCGAGCCTCAAAATCGATCTGCACTTCAGTGACTCGGTCGGCGCGAGGTCCCATGCTTCAGCAACGCTCGACTAGTCCAGCCTGCCACTGTCCAGGCCAGCTGAAGTGCTGAATCAGTGCTGATATCAGGATGCCGCAGCTGCAGTGATGCGCTCTCTTACCGGCTTTGGCGGATGGCAATGCCGGGTTGCCAACTGCTGTAGCTTGCCTGCCACAAGATGTAGGCATTGTCACTGGCATTTGTATGATGCTGCCAGTGTCTGCCAGTGCCAGCCGGCCACTACCTCGGCAATGCATTATACTGCCATTCGCTGGCAATCTGCAGCTGGCATTCAGTGCGTCTTCCAAATTCCCATTGAAGTTCCCAATTTGCAAGGCCGGATATGTGCGCACGTGGGTTATCTTGAGCGACTCCGGGACTCGGGAGTCGGGAGAGGCGTTTCGCATTTCGCAATGCCTCAAAGGTTGACTCCGGGATTCGGAACTTCGGAAGGCTGTCTGTCTGTAAGCCTGTCTTATAGTCAGGCTCCGGACCGAAGCGTACTAGTACATAGTCTTGTCCAGTGCCATGCGTATGACGTGTCCACGGTGACTTTTTGACAACGTTGAACTAGGAGAGAAGTTGAGAACAATGTTTATGTTCCCGCACCGTTCAGCGGTCAGCTGCAAAGTTCCTGCAGTTGGATCGCGGGCTCGTCAATCTGATACAAGCTTGAATTGGTCTGCGCCGCTGCGGTAATTATAAATCAGAGTTTCTGTCAGATGCGCGCAGCTGAGTCCTAAGTTGTGACTGTAAGTCTGTGACTCCGGTGAGTCTGTGAGGCTAAAGCCTTTGACAGCTGACAGCCTGCTATTCACTACCTTTGGCAATCGTAAAGATTACGTATGTGCCGCACGTGTTCCATATGGCTCCGACGTAGTTGGCAAGCTGACGCTGACCTGGGAAGAGCTCCTAGGCACCTAGCGCTAGCCGGGTAATCCAGACGAACTCTAAATTCAGCGAGATCCGGCTACTGCCCAGTGCCAGTGCCCACAGACCCACAGCTATCTCTAGTATCTGGCGGACCGTGGCGGTAGACAGTACTAGACACTAGACAGTGAATCAGTGATGCACGTACTACGTACTACGTCGTGCCCGATACTGGGCCGACAGTGTTAGGCTCGACTCTCGAGTCGCTCGACTGTCGCGTGGCCGCCGGCTGGCATGCGAATCGGGAAGACAGTGATAATGACGCAAGTAATCGTACTATTCAAGCATTGGCGGGTTTCATCTCCGAATTTGACCTTGGGAAGTTAGGAGTGGACAGAAACAAAGCTCGCCTTTTTCGCACCCAACCCGGCCGATCGGGCCCAGCAAGCACTGCCAGTGCCAGTGCCAAAGTGCCAACACTGGCCCAATAGTGCCAATTGCGCATGCAAGCGCAGCAAGTTGCCAGCAACTCGGAATCCGGATGGCTTCAACTTATCAAGGCGCCGCATGTCTAGAAATCTCACCGCAATGTACAGTACAATGTACATGTGTTCTTCAATTTACCAACCGATGTGACAAATTGACAATGTCAACTTTGTCAAGTTGTCAACCAGGCAATTGCAACTACCATTGTGTCACTTTTCTGGCAGACTGGTCAGTGGTCGTTGGTCAATGGTCAATGGTCAATGGTCATCAAGGTCCAATTCTTCCTACTGAGTCAGTGACAGACTGCAGCTGGCACATGCATGGTACCGACACTGCCGAATCACTGCGCTGGTGGCAGGTGCCGACATCATGAGTCCATGAGCAATGTATAACATTGTGTTAGTCCGCTGTGACGGCAGCAGCTGGTCCATTGTTACGGGCCTTACGGCAGTCTGCAGCTGTCGCAACTTGCCGACCTGCCAGACTGCTGGATTCTGGGTCGACCGAGGCAGATCCTAGATTCTCGTCTCCGACGTCCAGTCACCAGTGAGTCAGTGACCAATTCACTGAGTCCAGTGGCTTCAACCGGCTTACCGGGAGGACGACACTCCCGTCCGGATTCAGGTGTCTACTTTGGTGGTCACTCAATCACTGTTACTGTGCCACATGTGCATCGGTCCGGTTTACCATCCCTGGACACGTAATGATATGTCGTCGAATAGCTAGAGGTTTTCAGCTGCAGTGTGTTCGCCGGTGAATCTGAGCTTGCGAGCGTCAACACCTCCGTCGAATACGAGGTAAGTCATGATCAATCATTGCTACATCTCACAGTCGACATGAGTCGCAGACTCGCAGTCTCGCAGATGCGAATCTCTGCAGCAAGTTCTGCTGCTCTAGATCTGCGGCTATCGCTTGCTGGCGAACCCTGCCCCCACCGCTAGTACGCTGCTCAAGTCTCAGGAGTACGGCAGCAAGTTCTGCTACTCTGCGCCGCCGAGTCTGCGGCTATTCGCTTGCTGCAAGTTGCTGTTGAACCCTGGTCCCTAGCCCCACCGCTATTCAGGAGTCCGTTATCTCGTCTAGAATCAACTAATCAGTGTAACGAGGACACAGTGATCACCTGCGTCAGGCTGCGTGAGTGGACAGTGGCACGGTGGCACCGTGGCAGTGCTTCTCCAAATCCAAGGGCAGCTCACTGCCGCAGCTGCCCCACTAGTGGGCCAGTAGTGGCCAATGGCCATGGTGAAACATTGGTGATGCCGGTTGATAAAAGCCATTGTCAATTTGTCAGTGAATTGATTATAGTCACGACTCACGAGCAACTCAGTCTGAAGCGGCAGTAAGCGGGCGCCGCTTGCAGCCTGCAGGCTAGCCTTAGTCTAGTGGTCTGATAGACGCGTAGTAGGTAGCTACTCTTGCGGATGTCGCGGCTGCGAAAACTTTTTAACTGACTCTCATTTCATGATTCCTGACTGCGAGGCAGTGCATGCGAAAAGAATCACAAGATTGCCCAGGTGAGCAGCCTTCAGCCGTGTTTTCCGTTTTCGACTATATCTGTGACCGACAGCGACTGACAGACAGTGACAGTAAACTTAAGTGTCAGTAAGTGACAGTCTGGCCAGTGGCCACTGCCCGGCGCCCGCCATGCCCGGATGTCATATAAAAGTCTGGCAGGCAGTGGCCATGGCATCGTAGGCTTCGTAGCTGACTAGAGCTCGCTGCCCCAGCCACAGTGGGAGACTGGCCTACTGCAGTGCCACGGCCGCAGAGGCACGCCAGACGTCGCCAGTAATCAGTGTGCGTATGCAAGACTGCGGCTGGAAGCGTGAAACCGCGACTGTTAGGCCTGTGGCAATCTGTGAGTTCATGGTCTTGTGGGCCATGCAGATGGATCATAGATCAGTCAATGAAGACCATAGAGCTCGAGTGGCAATTGCAAAGAGCCAAAGATACGGATAGCGTGGTCATCGCGGGCTTAGTCCGTTTGTGCCGGATGGCTCAGCCTGGCAAGCAAGCAGGCTAGTAGGCTACTTGCAAGTTGCAGCCTGGCGAGCCGTGGCGTTGAGTGCGAGCCTGCGACTCTCCGAGGTGAAACCCTCGGAATGGGCTCCGACTTGCGATTGCTGCGGCGCGTCATGCGGCGCGATCAGACCTCTTTTGCGAGGTTCTTGCCAACTTCTTGGAGACTTTTGGGATATTTTCATGGCGGCAACTCGCGTGGCAAGCCTGGCAGCTTTGGCACTGCAAATCGCCCTTCGGCAGCAGGTTTCGCGCCGCCTTTGCCCGGGTCAAGAATGAGATTTGGAATCTGAGATCCTCCGGATCGCCATGAAACTCCACTCTGCGATCGCTACCCAAGCGCGGCGGCGAAGCGCCAGAAGGGAAGAGAAAAAAAGTGAGCTGCAGACTGGCCTCCTGCCGGTATAATACCGCGGGGAGAGGCCCTCGATGGCCCAACGATCGGCCTCTTCCTCAACACCCTGCTCAGTGCTCAGTCTGTCCATCAACAACGACACCCTTCCTGAGTAACGGAGTCGTCTATTGCAGTCTATTTCTCGAGACTCCTTTAAGGCTCTTGGTGTGCCCAACACGGCTACCTGTCAAAAAGGTCTTTCCGAAGCTTGCAAGCGATCGACAGCACCGGCGACGAGGCCATTCCACTACAACACGCCAGGACCGCTGCTGTTTCCATAACACTGGCACAGGTGCCCGCGTTCGCTATCGGCTAGAGACGTGTGTCATCACCCTCGCCAGACATTTCAGCAACAGCAACCATAGCGACTGCCACTCTTCAACACAGGCTCCCCGCGATGCAGCCCGAAGGCGGCTTCGCGTCTGGGAAACAATTGCAAGGCGCCGCTGGCGGACAACGCGACCCCTGGACGCTTTTGCCGAGACCTGAATTGTTTGCTTTACAATCATCGCAGCAACAACCGCTTCAGCAAAGTTCAGTGGGCGGGATTTCACCACCGAGACCGTTGCAGGATGCCGCACGATTGCCATCACTCAGTGGCATGTCGTACCCAAGAGACCAGTCCCAGTTGTATGCCGTCAGCAGTGCGCCGCGGCAGCCGGATTTGACGTCCTTTGCAGCGCCCGACGCGTACGTACGCACACGCACAGGTTACATGCAAGGCAACTATGCTGGTACCTCGCCCCTTGCGAGTCCAGAGTACAGCAACTTTCCAAAACAGTCGTTGCAGCTGCCGACGCATGGTTTGCAGGGGCAATCCCCTTACTCGCCACACGGTCCTGATTTGAGTGGTTCACCGGCGATGCGGCCTTGGGATTTACAACAGCGGAGACCGCTCTCTGAGCCGCCGTTTCGGCCGTTTGATCCTGTCGCGCGGTCTGGCTACGAGTCGAGCGCGTTGCCGAGTCCCATTCCATCGGTCCGGTCGGTCCAACGGCCGGGCGAGGGCATGTCACGGGTCAGTTCGTTTCAGGGCTTCAATGAGGTTGTGCCGCAGATGCAGCCCAACTTGCCACCGGCTTCAACGCTGCCGTATTCGCGCAAGCGGCGGTCAGATAGTTCGGAAGATGAAGGTGAGGATAGTTCCAACCTTGTCAAGTGGAAGCAGACACATCTCGACATGCTGGTTGGTATGAAGAATGAAGGCAGCAAGTGGTCAGATATTGCGCTTGCGCTCAACAATGGCAAGTCTGCGAATGCGTGTCGCAAGATGTATGCCAAGGTGATTAAAGATCGGGATGTCTGGACGCCAGAGTTGGACTTGGCGCTCAAGCAGCTGTATCGACAGAAGCGCGAGGCGTTTTGGACGGAGATTGGGCAGGCGCTCAATACGAACTGGCATGATGTCGAGGCGCGTGTGATTGCGCTGGGTCTTGGCTCCGTGAGACACCACTAGCCTCAGCTTCAGGGTGGTTGAGTCGTATTGTTTGTTGCCAATTTGGATGTCACTCAGGGGTAGACACATCACCTGCAAGCACAACACTACAAGCCAGCACGCCCATCAACCCTTCCATCAGCTATCCTCAGTCTAGCTCTAGACAATCACTCATTATGAATACAGCCTCTGCCAAAGTGCATGCGCACCCTCTGTATCGCTTTCTTCTTGCGTGTCTTAGCTAATGCCAGCGCACCGAATGCCGTGCCTTATCCCCTGCGCATCAAGGGCTCTGTCTTGACGCGTGTCTGGCCACAAGTACTCATCATCACCCTCGTCTCTGTTGTCATTACCTGTCTCGATCAGCTCGCCACCAGCAAGATTGATTTCGGCATTCAACCCACCATGATTTCAACACTTGGCTTTGTCGTCGGTCTTGCCCTGTCGTTTCGCACCACGACCGGTACGGCTCCAGGAAAAGGACTTGTGCACGCTGACAATAGCCTACAACAACTGGAAGGATGGACGTATCGCCTGGGAGAAGCTCAGCGGGCTCTCGCGCAACCTCGCGCGCATCATCTGGGTTCATGCCAAACGTGACGATTCTGCCGCTGATTTGCTGCGCCGCAAGACGGCCGTCAACCTCGTCGGCTACTTTAGCATCGCCCTCAAGCATCATTTGCGCGAAGAACGCGGTCACGACGCGCCAGATCTCGTTGATTTGATCCCACACTTGCGCACCTTTTCACGCATCCGCGAGGCTGATGATGCGGCTTCTGACTGTCCTGCAGCACACCCTTACTTTGAACCGCATCCAAAGGATACAACAGCCAACTATACGTGTTTGCATGGCACCTTGCCGACTGAAATCACCTGGCATCTCGGCGCCTTTCTCGATCATCTCGTGCACGAGCGCGGTCTTGTGCCAACGGGTTATGGCGTTGCATTGAATGTGCTGAATGGCTTTAGTGAAGTCACAAGCACCTGTGAGCGTATCCTGCGCAACCCGGTGCCGCCAGCCTACAACATTGTCATTTCGCAACTCGTCTGGCTGTTTTTGTTGTTTCTACCCTTTCAGCTGCTCAAGAGCCTTGTCTGGGTATCGATCCCGGCCACGTTTATCGTCTCGTCGATGATTTTCGGGCTCGCAGAGATCGGGCTTGAAGTGGAGAATCCTTGGGTATGTGCCCCTGACAGCTCTGACGTGTGCAAGGCTGACCCTAGGGCGATGATGCCAATGATCTCGACACGGATCGCATGGCACAGGCGACGCTGTTTGAGCTACAGACACTGACGACGCTTGAGACAACCGAGCAACAACTGCCAGACTGGATCGAGTCACCCGACAATCGACCCCTCTTTCCCTTTTCAAGCGCTTCTTTTCCAGATCTTGCCAAACAACCGGCGGCTGCCGTGCAAGCTTTGTTGAGACGCAAGGCAACGACGGTCAAGACGTCAGATCCACTGGGTCGACTGGACGGATCCAAGACTGCATCGCGCGTCACGACGATGCGCTCCTGGCCGACACGGAGCCGCAGCGAGAGTGCCGCGACCCGAGGCCGCGACACCGAGATGCTCGTTTAACTTTATCACTCTAGCATAGCATGAACTTTTCGTCACTACAGACACTATCAACTAAGGAGCTGGCATGCCGACGTTGATGTGCACCGACTTGATGTTGACATACTCCTTGAGCGCATACTCGCCGAGTTCCCTGCCGATACCACTCGACTTGTAACCACCGAATGGCAGCTGGTGGTGAATGGCATTGTAGCAGTTGACCCAGACGGTACCGGCCTCGAGACGGTTCGAGACGTTGATGGCGGTGTTGAGGTTGGTGGTGTGCACGGCGGCGGCGAGACCGTAGGCGGTGTCGTGGGCCATCTCAATCGCCTCTTCCTCGGTCGAGAACTTGCTAATCGCTGCAACAGGACCGAAAATCTCTTCCTGCATGATCTTCATGTTGCCGGTAGCGTTCGTGATGACGGTGGGTTGGATAAAGTAACCCTCGTCACCGTGACGTTCACCGCCCATTTCAATCTTGGCGCCTTCCTCCTTGCCCGACTGGATGTAGCCCATGATGCGGTCAAACTGGAGCTGTGAGACTTGAGGTCCCTGGAAGGTGTCCTCCTTGAAGGGGTCACCCACAACAGTCTGCTTGGCACGCTGCTTGAAGAGCTCGACAAACTTGTCATACACGGTGTCTTGCACAAAGATGCGCGAACCGGCACAGCAGACTTGGCCACCGTTGTAAAAGATGCCAAAGTTGGACCAAGCCACGGCGTCTTCGAGGTTTGCATCGGCAAAGACAATGTTGGGTGACTTGCCACCGAGTTCAAGGGTGACCTTTTTGAGGTTGGACATGGCAGCCGCCTTCATGATTTGACGACCGACGAGGGTCGATCCTGTAAAGGCCACCTTGTCGACCTTCATGTGTGCAGCCAAGGCGGCACCGGCAATCTTGCCAAAGCCGGAAATGACGTTGACGACACCGGCAGGGAAACCCGCTTCCTTGATGAGGTTGCACACAAATAGAGCGGACAGGGGTGTTTGCTCGGCACTCTTGATGACGACGACGTTGCCACATGCCACGGCCGGTGCAATCTTCCAGGCAAACATGAGCAAAGGAAAGTTCCAAGGAATAATTTGGCCGCAGACACCGATCGGTTCATGGCGGGTGTAGGCGAGACGCGAGGGGTCGGTGTCGATTGTTTGACCGATGATCTTGTCAGACCAGCCACCATAGTACTTGAAACAAGCAGCGGCGGCACCGACATCACCGCGAGCAAGCATCATGGGCTTGCCATTGTCGAGAGACTCAACCGAGGCAATGGCCTCGAGGTTGTCCTCAATCAACTGGCCAAGCTTGGTGAGCATGGCGCCACGGGCAGCGGTAGGCAATGACCGCCAAGCGGAGCCGTGCTTGAAGGCGGCACGGGCTGCATCGACAGCCGTGTCGACATCGGCCTCGGAGGCTTCTTGCACCGAAACAATCACCTTGCCGTTTGTGGGGTTGATGACTTCAAAGGTCTTGTTGTCCTTGGCCTGGACGAATTCATTGTTGATGAAGAGGCCTGTGGGTTGGCTGTAGGACTTGCCGTTGGGGAGCTCGATGGTTTGGGCAGACATGGTAGCTGTTCGGATGGTGAGCGTCGAAGGGTCCGGCCGGGTTTATATACTTGCTCTTGCTCTTGCCTGGCTTGGCTCGACTCGGGGTGTGGGGGGACGAGCGCGGGAGGGAAGGAGCAGACCGTCGATGTGATTGGCAGAGACAAACAAAGTGGCAACAGGTGACCTCGATGATCATGAGCGCGAGTGCTTCCTACCGATCGGGGACAAGGCCGATGCAGGGGTGATACAAGCGTGAAATTACAAGCTAATGACTTGTTTGTCATATCATCTATAGCTATCTCAGAGCTATGCTGTGATTGCTAACATAGCTTGCTACTAATAGCTAGTGCTTGAAGTGCTTCCCCGCGATTGTGGGGCGTCCAGCATGACAAATGCATCGGAATTGCCGAATTGTGTATGTAGATCGATGCCACACTCATATACTTGTACAGCAGAGGAAGACATCGGAGGCTGTAGGCTGTAGCGTCACCAGCGTGTAGTACGTGTACGTACAGCTGAAAGGGGCCTCTGTGATACCACGCAATCTCGCATCTCGCCGCCATGTCGCATTCTAGTACTTCCCCTTGTCACCACACACCTTGTGGAAATCACCATACGTAGCCATACCCGCCGCCACCAGCTGAGCAAACTGATCGACCGGACAACTCGCCCCTGGCCCAGTTTGGCACTGCGGAATCGGTCGCGGGGCACTATTGGCAATGATGCGGATATATTCATCCTGTTCAGGTACATCGCCATCTTCTGTCGTGGCATGCGGCGTGTGCCGTTGACAAGTGAGCTTTTCAATGCCGACGTGGCCCAGGAAGGGAATGAGCTCGGCCATGCGCCACGAGCGCGACCAGTTGATTTGGTCGAGTGGGAATTCTTCCGCTGCGCTGTTGGACGAGTTGAAGAGACCGAGTGCTGTGGCTACAAACGGCGGCACCTCGCGATGGGTGAAGGATAGAAAGAAGCGTTGCTGCGGGTCGGCCTTTTTCTTGTGCTTTTTAAGAAGGTTCATGATTTCGTCCGAATCTTCGTCGTCGTGATGACGCGGGGCATGCAGCTTTTCAAAGAGCGCCGCTGTCGTGTTGAGCCACGGAAAGCCGAGATAGGGGCTCAACGGATTCTGATGACCACACATGTAGCTGTATTTGAGATCCCAGGCGTATTCATACGACATCCACTCGTCGTCTGTAAAGACGGCACACAGCGGCGACCGTTTGCCGGTGATGGCCGATTCATAGCCACACAGTTGCTGCATGCCAATGATATCAGCCGACGTCAAGGGCGACGGTGCATCGGCACCCAGTCGTGCAATCACGCGCGGCGTATAATGACCGATAAAAGCGGCGAGTTCAGCATCGCCGGGCGACTTGCTAAACGCGGCACAGGCCTTGTGTGGGATTTGTGCGTGAAACGACGCTTCCGTGTCGATTTCTTTCACGACCACTTTGTGTGAAAAGGCCTTGGCGAGGGCATGCGCTGTATCACGCGTGCGTGACTTTTTGTCGCAGTAAATGTGTTTGGTGGTGGGAATGAGATGCGCATAGCGACCGAGGAGGTGTTTGCCAACGGCATAGGCGTCCCGCTTGCCTTGCGGTGTAATCTCCTCGAGCTGATTTTCAGGATCGGTAATCGGTGATGTCCATGTATTGAGAAAGGCAAGCGATCCGGTCCAGCCTTTGCCTTTTGTGTTGCCGAGCTTTTTCAGGAAGGGCTCGATATAGTCTTCGTAATCGGCGTCGTTGGCGTAGATGGCGGCATGGCGAATAAGGTACGATGCAGCCGTTACCGTGCAATCACGCGGCGCGGCATGATCCAGTCCAGAGCCGACGGCATCAAAGTAGGGCGAAATGCCGGGGAGGTGGTTGAGGGGGTTGAACTGCGGTGAGCAAGCGTCTTAGAATCGTAGACCTACTTTGTAGTGTTCCGAGTGAGAAGCAGCGCCGAAGGGGACTTGTGCTGCTTGGGCGCCGACGAACAGAGAAGCGGCTGACAAGTAGCTAAACATATGGTTGTGATCTTGTCTGGGTCGCGCAAGACTCGACTATTTGATTAAGATTGCGTGGAGGTTGACTTCCCTAGGTGTTATCTTGGCGACAGGATCGATATCATGACGTCGAGCTCGTACAGAAGCACAAAGGGGAGGTGCTGCGTAGAATGACAAGTTACCTCAGAGATTCGATGGACAGCGTGAATGACCATGTTTATCATACAGCCAGCAACGGTATGGATCTGTGTTTGTGACTGCTGAGCAGGCCTCATGATCTTTTGAAGGAATGGCACGCATCCCGACGATTCCGGATCCTTCCATGGCCAGCATGTCTCGTCAACTAGCTAAGCTTGGGCGGTTCATGTCTGCATCCGAGTCCAATGGAGAGGATGCTGAAAAAGCCTGAATTGTCTTTCCGAGTCAGTCGACAGGCTTCAGGATGAGGCAATGCGGCAGGCATCGAAGAGAGAACATTGGCGCCTGACTGAGAGCCTGTCGTTGCGCCAGGCGTCTCGCGATAGTTCAGGGATGCCAAGACTCTGGAGACTTGGTAGAATACAGCCTGGGTCCGTTGCAGGATGCTCTGCTGGCATGAGACTGAACAGTAGCAGTGACATGGTCACCGCTGTTCATGTTCATCCTATCCGCATGGTCTCTGACGCGCAGCAACACAGCGGCAGAGACGTCCCTGGTGATCCTGTGGACAGTCTCTTGGAGGCTAGTCCTTTTCGAAGCTAAAGAGGCAAGATTGCTACGGTGCCACTCTGCAATTGGCTATCAGTGCGCATTCCGTCACCCGCCGCCGTGCGCGCAACCTTGGACGCGCCATCCGCATCATCACATCAAACATAGCATCCCTCACCATTGCAATCTGCATCCATTCCAAATCTTGACAGCAGTCTATCCATCCATATGACCCTACGCGCCCAGCGCCAAGCAACGCACACGCGCATCCACAGCGACTGGCAATTCATCACCCACAGCGCCGCAGACCCCTTACTCGATCTAAGCGGCGCGCAATCACAAATCACGCTCCACGGCATCGGCGCATCACCTGGCGCGGGTAGTCCATCCGCTGCTGTTGAAGAAGAGGCTGGCGCAAGTGGCGACGACGCGTTTATGTTTGTTACGCAGACAAAGCCAGCGTATGCAGCTGTTGCTGCGCTACCAGGGGCGCATGCTGCTTTGCGCAACACATCGCCGCAACCTAGCGTGTATCATCATAAAGCGCCTGCGCCATTGAATCAGACGACGGACCTGGCTGGCAACGCGATAGAAGCGCCTCTTTTGCGCGTCGCGTCGGTAAACGCTTTGCAAGAAGCGCGCGAGTCGGCGAGCAGGGCTGTCATGACGGCAGGTGCGTCTTGGGCTGTTGAGCTCAAGAAGAGTGGCAAACACTATGTTGCGCGTCGATAAGGATATGCTTTGTCAGCGACTCTTTCACTTCTTTTTCTCCATCGATGAGCCCCGAGGGTCCTATGATGCTCAAGGACTGTCTTCTCCTTCTCTTCTATAGCCTAGTCTGTCCAGTCTATTCTTTATCGCTCTTCGCAATGCACTAGGCCTTCTAGTTTTTCTCGTGGCAAAACAACAAAAGCAGAAACCACCACGCACAAGCTTCTTCGCCAAGACCTACTTCTTCTTCCTTCAACATGGTTCCTCATATGCGCACCATCCAGGAAAAGGAATTAAAGGCGAATGCATCAAGCAAATCATGCTGGGTGTCCCTTGCCGCCACCGATCGCGTCTACGACATGACTGAATTCCTCGAAGATCATCCTGGCGGTGGCGAACTCATTCTCGAGTATGCCGGCAAAGACGTCGATGCCATCATGCGCAACGAAGAATCTCATGCGCATTCAGAGTCGGCTTTCGAAATGATGGAGGACTACGCTGTGGGTGTGCTGACCTCGGGCGCCGCTGTCCGGAGCAAGATTCCCGGCCAGGAAGATCAAGTTCTTTCCCTTGAAGAGGCAGATGCCGAGCGCAAGGTCTTTGAAATGACGGGACTCTCTTGCGCCGAAGATCTCACCAAGGATACCGATAACGCCGCCGACCACAAGCAACACAAATTTATTAATCTCGACGAACCGATGCTTTTGCAAGTCTGGCGCTCTGGTTTCTCAAAGCAATTCTATCTCGAACAGGTACATCGCCCACGTCATTACAAAGGAGGCGCGAGCGCACCGCTCTTTGGCAACTTTCTCGAACCGCTCAGTTTGACGCCGTGGTGGGTCGTGCCAACCATTTGGCTGCCTTGTATCGTGGCTGCCGGCTACATTGCTCACAGTCGCATCGGCACCTTGCCTTTTATTGCCGACTTTATCTTTGGCCTGATTCTCTGGTCCTTTGTCGAATATGTCATGCATCGCTTTCTATTCCACGTCGACGACTACATGCCCGATCATCCAGCAGCCCTGACGGCGCACTTTTTGCTGCATGGCGTGCATCACTATCTACCGATGGATCGCTTGCGTCTCGTCATGCCACCGACGCTTTTCATTGCGCTCGCGTTTCCCTTTTGGAAGCTAGCGACGTCCTTGTTTGCTTACAATCATGCCCTGGCCATCTTTAGCGGCGGCATCCTCGGCTATGTGCACTATGATGTCGGCCACTACATGCTGCATCACAACAACTTGCCGGCTTATTACAAGGAGCTCAAGAGCTATCACCTTGCGCACCACTACCAAAATTACGAACTCGGTTTTGGCGTCTCGAGCAAGTTTTGGGATGGCGTTTTTGGCACGACGCTCGTGTTGCAAAAGACGAGATAGTCATCATAATGCATACCTACGTAGTCATCGTAGTGCATCTGTAGGTTACCGGAGCATGACAAACAGTAAAAAGAAGAGAATCAGGATGCCGAAAATCTTGACCATGAGCATGCGATTGCCCGAAACGCGTCGCCAGTAGCGTGCAATCTCATATTGTGCCCGATCGACATTCATGACGACATCTTCTGTATTCGCGTCAATGCGCTGGACACTTTCGCGTTGCTCAGACACCATTTGGGCGAGTTGCTGAAAGATGCCGCCAAGCTCGGCAATGGTGCTTTCGATTGTTTCAATCGCGGTAGAGCGTGATTCAAGGTATAAGGCAGAGGCATCCTCCTGCATCAATGCCTGTTGCTGCTGCTGCTGTGCATTGGCGTACGGGTTATCCGGTTGATTGCCGCGCGCCAGACTCGCCTCTTCCTCGTCATCGAGCGAGAGATACTCAAACCGCGGCTCATGCCCTGTGGGTGAAATGGGCGGCGCCGAAGACGCACGCTGTGTATAGAGTGGGTTATTGCGTAAATGCGGCGGCAAGGCCCCTATCATTAGCATTGTTGATGAGATTGAACGCATACCGGGTCGACGGGCACGCAACGCTTGCGAATCCGCCGGCGCCGCCGCGACAGAAAGCTTACCTCTGCCTCCAGCGGCACTCGCTAGACCGCTTCCTGGTAGGCTTCCGCCTGCATGCACAAACGCATCCGTCCGAGACCTGGAAGCGCGCATGTTTTGGGTGCGCACTTCGAGAATATCTTTAAAGGACTGGGTTGCTGTATTGACGCCTTGATTGAGACTGCCGACGACAGACTCGACATGTGCGGCACGTTGTGGACTCTTGCTGCTGCCATCCTTGCTCCTTGACTGTAAATGTTTGACGTGTTCGGTAATCTTGGCAAGATCCTGCTTGATGATGTACGTGAGCTCTTGCACCGCCGTCGTATGGTCTTCAAAGATGCTCTTCTTCTGACACAGCTGCGCCAGCCTTTGTAGCTTTTCAGAGGTTGTATTAATGTCATGCGAGATGCCACTCGCCAAAGCAAAGAACTCGGATGCTTTGGGTTTGGTTTCAGCAGCTGGCTCTTGCGCTCTGCGCTTGCCGCCATGGGTCTTGTTGTAGATGTGGACGCATGATTGAAACTCGGCCGTCCGATCGAGCATGTCTCGGCTCTCTAGACTCTCTGTGATAGTAGTCCAAGTCCAAGTAGATGGATCTCTTAGATCTTTAATGTCGTGGTGTGCTTGTGCTTCTAAGAGACGACGACGACGAGCATCAACACAACAGACTCAAACAATGCGGTGAGAGCATGGATCAACATGAGCAGCAACCTGCTTGAGAATGGCAACATTGTCGTCGCCGTCCGCGCAAGGCCTCTCAATGCACGCGGTAGGCACCCCGTCTTTGTAAGCGAGGCTAACGAAAGAACGAGGTCGCAATGCCGCCAGCTGCGTGCGCATGGACGGCGCGCAAACGATTCTGACACCGCCGGCCGGTGCGCGTTCTAAAGCATCGACTGACAAGCAAGGCGACGCAAAGTGCTTCACATTCGATTATAGCTATTGGTCTGCCGACAAGACGGACGCGCGCTATGCATCGCAGACGACGCTCTTCCACGACCTTGGCGGGTCGCTCATTCAAAAGACGCTAGAGGGGTATAACTGCTGTATCATGGCATATGGTCAAACAGGCGCAGGCAAGTCGTACAGCATGATGGGCACAGAAGCTGAACCAGGTCTCATTCCATTGATTTGCAAGGCGCTTTTTCAAAAGATTGATGCGCGTCGCTCGGAAAGCGTCGTCCGGGTCGAGGTCAGCTATCTCGAAATCTACAGCGAACGGGTCCGCGACTTGCTCAATCCAAAGCGTCAAGGCGCGTTGCGCGTCCGAGAACATCCATCGACAGGTCCGTATGTCGAAGAATTGTCCAAACTCGTGGCAAGCAGCTATGCAGAGATTGCGCTGCTCATGGAACAAGGCAACCAGGCGCGTACCGTCGCCGCGACCGCCATGAACGATGCATCCTCTCGCAGCCACGCCGTCTTTAGCATTCTCGTGACGCAGACGCAGCAGGTGGCTGAGCTGACTACGGAAAAGGTGGCCAAGATTTCGCTCGTCGATCTCGCTGGTAGCGAACGCGCCAATAGTACTGGTGCGACTGGCGCCCGACTCAAAGAAGGCGCCGACATCAACAAGTCGCTCTCAACGCTCGGTCGCGTCATTCATGCACTCGTCGAAAAGCAAGCCTCGAAACGACAAATCAGCGTGCCGTATCGTGATTCGATCCTGACGTGGCTCCTCAAAGACTCGCTCGGCGGCAATTCATTCACCGCCATGCTCGCCACCATTAGCCCGGCCGATATTTGCTGGGAAGAGACGCTCTCGACGCTGCGCTATGCCGACTCGGCGAAACGGATCCAAACGCATGCTGTTGTCAACGAAGACCCAAATGCGAAAATGATTCGCGAGCTACGGCAAGAGCTGGAAGAATTGCGACTGAAAATGCGCGGCGAAACACCTACTCTAGGCGACGGCATGCTAACCATGATTGGCGCCGACGGCCAGCCGATGGAAGTCTCGAAAGCTGAAATGGTGGAACGCATGGAACAATCTGCAAAGCTCGTGGCGGAGCTCAACCTTTCTTGGGAGGAAAAGATGCGTCAGACGCAGCAGGTACAGCAAGAACGCGAGTCGGCGCTGGCGTCGCTCGGTATTGAGCTCGATGCCGGTCTGATTGGCATTTCGACGCCAAGAAAGCTGCCGCATCTCGTCAACATGTCGGAAGATCCTCTCCTGACGGAATGTCTGGTGTACAACCTCAAGCCGGGTCGCACGCGATGTGGCCAGATGGATGCCGCGACAGACTGCGAAATCAAGCTTGGCGGTGCCTCTATCCTGCCAGAGCACTGTGTCTTCGACAATGACGCGGGCGTGGTGAGTATTGAATGTCTGCCTGGCGCTGTTGTTCTGGTCAACGGATTACGACTAAATGGCAAGATGCGCTTGAAATCAGGCTATCGGCTTATTATCGGCGATGAAGCACTTCAACTCTTTCGCTTCAATCATCCTGAAGAGGCACGGCAAGAAAGGTTGCGCAGTCAAGAGTCGTTACCGACAACGCCATCGCACGAATCATCGAGTCTAAGACGCTCCTTGTTTACACCCGAACCAGCCATTCGGCCAGATTCAAGCACTTCAAGCTACGGATTGAGCGGCGACGGTCATTCACAAGTGATGAGCGAGCCCGTCAATTTAGATGCGCTACAGGATGATGAACTCGAGCGGTTGTCGAGCAATCTCGAGCAAATCAAGGCGCTTCGTCTCTCGCAGCGGTCAATGTCGTCGGACAGAGCGGGTCGCGCCGAGCAAGAGGCGCTTTTGCAAACACTCAATGCCGCCACCGTCGCGCAAGTTGGACGTGATTCCGAAAATGTGGCAGCACGCGCGGCGCAAGTCAGAGAATCGGTTGAAGCGGAAATTCTTGCTCGCCATACGCTTGCTGCAGAGCGCCGACGTGAGCGGCTGACTCGGCAGGCTCTGAAAAAGTGGAAACAGCTACGGTCGCTTGCCTTGGCACGCTCTATTCTCGATGCCGCCTCGCTTGTCTGTGAAGCAAATACGCTCTTGCAGGATACCATCGTCCAGCTGTCACTCGGACCGGGCACGCTAGCAAGCGCCGTCTCGCCGCTTGAATCGGATGCCGTGTATGAAAACGTACAGCCTGCTCGTGCAGAGCATCAAGTCTTGGCACGCATCATGGATATGAACAAGGGTCTCGTCTGCATCTGGACGCTCGGCCGACTTCAAGCCAGGCTTGCTCAGCGATCTACGCGATTACTCGAAAAGCCCATTCCTCGGTTTTCGCTCCTTGGCACCGCGATGCTTTGCATTCCAGCTGTTTGTCATGTTCGAACGCTACTCCTGGACGTCTATTCACCGCACACGCATGTCCATGTCGCCGTCTTGCGGCTCAGTCTGGCTGTCGAGGAACTTGAAGAGCAACGCACAGTCAAGCTTCACCTAGACCATATCCAGGGATTGCAAGAACGCGAAGCAACGGCCATTCACACTTTCGCCTCTTTTGAAACGCAACCCGAACGCTGTCTCACCTCGCATGAAGTATCGGGCTTTCGCGACGGCCCTGTCGTACTCAACAGCCGGCATGCCTGCACCACTTCTGCATCAGACTTGCCGGATCGCATGCACATTCAAGTATGGGGCGAAACGACCACCGAGCATGTCGAAAAGTTGCTCTCTTGGGACGACTTGCAAGAGAGTTCGGTCGCGCCAGTACAAGAGCCTGCGCACCATGTAGCCATTCTGGCGAAAGTAACAATGAGCGAACTCAACACACAAGGCATGTACGAAGCAGTCGACTGCCTCTCGACCGACGGCACCGACCAAGGCTTCTTTTACCTGCATCAAGGCCTTTCACGGCGCATCAGTGTCTCACTGAGCGACAGCACCGGCAGTCGTGTGCCACTCGAACGCGTCATTAGCATGGCCATTTCCAACGTACACCTCGTCAGTGCTGCAGGCGATGCCAAGCGCATGAGCATGTCATCCGAACAAGTTCCTCTTAAACTCATTTCAGATGGCAAACCTGGTCTGCGCACGCTCGACAATGTCGTGGCACAATGGGACTCAAGCGTCCACAACACTGCCGCCGTTGACCGCATCACTGCTTCCGGTCAGCTGACTTGCATGACTTTGACATTCATCACAAAAGATGCCGACGGCAATCAAGCCGAGTGGCAGGCTGAACTCAAGCTACGTGTCTTTGGCAGAGAGCAACAGCCAACGCTGCTCCAGCGCATGTTTGGCCAGCATCGGTTGGCCAAGGTCTGTGCGCTGGTCTTTGCTTTGCAGAAAGAAACAAGTCATGCGCTCAAGCCACGCGGTCTCTCCCTCTTGAGTGGGTTTGGAAAAATGCAACGATTGCAGCAGAATCAGCTCGAGCTACAACAAGTCATGCCTGTTGTCGACAACATTCACGTACGCTCTGAGGGGCGACCTGACATTGCAGAGATTGTCCATTACTGGCAAAAAAGGACATGCCGCCGTTTGCCAGCAGACCTCCAGGAGCGTTTAGCAGACAATAATTCATCCACCGTACATCTTGCAATGGTCTCCTTGTCTGGTGAACTTCGCAGGGCAAGTCATCTTTCATGTCCACTTGGCTCGACAAGAAAGTGGACCAAGACGTATACTGTTGCACGCGGCTCCTTGCTCTTGCAGTACGCAAGCGCATTGCAATTGGATCTCTTGGCCGTCTATCACTTGAGCAACCTGGAATCCTTTCTAGCAATTGGAGAGAGACGCTTCTCACTCGTCATGAAGACGCAAGGTCAGACGCAGACGCTGCAATTCGAGGCAACAAACGAGACGAGTGCCGAAGCTTGGAGACAAGGACTAGACTCTACATTCGCAGCAAATTAGTGTACAAAGTAGGACTGCTAAAATAAGCTTTTGGGTGACATCATGATTCACGACTGTCAAAATCTGGGGAAGCATTGCTACACAAACCAACCAACATACAACATGGTGTCAAAGAAGGAACTCAAGGACCAGAGCGAGGCCAAGATGGAGAAGCCAAAGGGCTACAAGCACGCCGACTCGGGTGTTGGCGAGCGCACCAAGCGTGGCGAGCCTGTGCCGTGCGTCCATGAATCTCAGACTCGAGTCGTGCTAACAAGAGTGGACAAGGCAGCGCCCCCGGATTCGAGATTGGCGAGCCTTCAGAGCCGAGTCAGATGTCGCCCGAAGAGAAGAAGCAGCTGCAGGGCGACGAGCCGACTTTTGCTGGCAAGGAGACGCCCAAGCCGAAGCTTTAGAGAAACATCTGTGTACTCAAGCATTTATTTCAAAGCGAGACAAATCTCAATTGCGGGATCATTGATGTGGACCATGTGGACCAGAGCTCTTGAGATCATAGCAGCTATTGCCATGAGCTGCCAGTAGGGAATGAGCTTGACAAGTTGACACATGTGGATTGTGACACGACTTGGACCAGCCCATCAAGATGGCCACTGAGGCCAAAGCCTTCTTGATACTGATTCATCCCGTCTAATGTAGATCTCGATTGGAATGGATGTCCCTTGTGCTTGGCAGGTCACTAGACAGGTAGCTATCGGCAACTGGAGCCGCTGGCGGGCAGGAGCCTGCCAGCTGACTCAACAGCTCAGCGAGCATTATGCATAGCAACGGCTCATCTGATTGCAGCCTGCTCACGAACCCAACAGCAGGTCCTCACGCCTCGTCAGGTTCGGAGTTTGTTGCAGCGTAGAGAGGCCTTGTGAGTGCCGGCAATGGCCCCGCAGCTGCATGCACCGTGTGAATATTTGCCCAGCCGCCATCCGTCCAACAATTAATTTTGACCCGTGTTTGAAAGTGCGATTTCAAAGGACAAAAGACATGCGATCGTTACACCATCTACTGGCCTTTGTCGGCGGTAAGACATGCGATCGTTACACCATCTACTGGCCTTTGTCGGCGGTAAGGAGGATTGGTCTACGTTGTGAGAGACCCATGGATCCTAGTCAGGCTCCCGTAGAGTTCGGACACGGCGTATCTGGCGAGGTTCGGCCGCGGGTTTGGCGCAATCGACCGACTTGAACCAATCACGAAAAACGGCCATCACATGAATTGAGTGGACTTTCCCGACAGGGCTCATTGGCTATCGGATGCAACAGAAGGCGCTCTATCGAGTGTTTGTAGTTACAGACGCCGCCGTTTTTTATCCAACGCCACAATCGAATCACTCGAGCCACTCTGACCAACGACGGAAAATAGCCACCACATAAAAAACCCGGCCTCTTTGGACACGGTCAATTGATGTTCTGGTGCAACCGAAGACGCTCTATCGAATGGTGCTATTTTCAGGCGCGGTTTTTTTTTTTAATGCCAAAACATAGCTACAACAAGGACCATGGTCCAAGGAACTACGGGATAAGGATGAAATACGGTTACGTACGCCTTTCGGCAGTGTGGGGCTCCTCAAGATGTCGCTTGAGGCGATGTCGCGAGCCTACCCACTAAAACACCCGGGAGATTAGCCCGCGCGCAAGGCGCGTGCTCTTATTCGCAGGACCAGCTTCGCAAGCTCGGTTCCTGTGAGTGTAGCCACTTCGTAGTCGCTGAATCTGCGACTTCGAGAAAGCTTCCAGATGATGTCGATGAAAATTGCTCGCCTGATGAGTGTCCCAGTCATACTTGTTGTGACAATTGGGCACACAAAGTCGGTGAGCGTAGGGTGTTGCTCGGTGTTTGTCGCGCTCCAGATCTGCTTGGCGAACGTGCAGTCGACGGACGGTGACGGATCACCTATTTCACTGAGCAGGAAAACGTTTGCCGGGTGTCGAGATAGAGAAGTGAATAAGTTTAGACGCTTTTGGTCATCCTTTAGCCTCTGCACGTTGGCAGCGACCACGGTGACGTTCGGTGTCTTACAACTCATCTTCATCCGAGTCGCCAGCCGGCGGGCTGATGACTTGGGATCCCTGTGGTACCTCTTGGCCCGACTGTTGTGACTGTGAGCTTTCCACTAGCGTGGACGCCTGAGAGAAGATGCCTTCCAAGTCCTGCTCTGACAGTTGCGATCTGTAGCTTGCCAAGACTGAGAACCTGCCCGAGTCAGCCGCCGGAACGCTGGGGCTGCGTTCGGGTGTTTGCGTACGGCGCCGCTTGGACGGGCTTGTCGTGAAGCCGTCACTGTCCCGAGTAGCCTCCTGAACCCGGCTAAGGGGCGTAGCGGGGACGGCTTCTGGGGCACCACTTTGCTCAGGCGTGGTCTGTGGCTCGACCACCGTGACGGGCGTCGACGGAGGGCGAATCGGGGGGGAAACTTGAGCCGGCGCTGACCGAGCTCCCGGCTGCTTGGGGACTGAAGCGGATTTTGCTTTCGTCGGAGTTTGCACTGGGCAGCGCACCGCATGGTGCGCTGTCGTAGTGCGGCACTTTTGGCATAAAGGTGCCGATGGACAGTCCTGACGCCTGTGGCCTGGTGTGTTGCAATAGAAACACAACGGCT